>VZRR01005889.1:25449-53969 GCA_013398015.1 Oreocharis arfaki | reverse complement strand
CGAGGCCGAGAGCCGGCAGGGCCCGGCGGAGCGCGGCGGGGACGCGGCCCCGCTCAACCTGTTGGACACTTGCGGTGTGTGCGGGCAGCCCATCCAGAGCCGGCGGCCCAAGCTGCTGCCCTGCCTGCACTCGGTGTGCCAGCGCTGCCTGCCGCAGCCCGACCGGTACCTCATGCTGCCCCCCGTCCTGACCCTCGCGGCCGCCGCCGCCCCCAAGGAGCCGCCGGCGGCGGCGCCTTCCTCCTCACCCGTCTCTTCGCCGGCCTCGCCGCTGCACTGCACGCCCGGTAAGTGGCCCTGCTGCCGTACCCCCCCTTGCCCCTGCCTGGACCGCGGGCGCTTGGCTAAGGGTGCTACCCTCTCCACCCCGCAACCCGGAGGCCCGTGAGTCGCGATTGGCGCGGGGGACGGGGAGCTGTCGGGACCGGGTGCCGTGGGCGGGGTGCGGGTGCCCGGCCGCGGAGCTGCTGGGGCACGGAGCTGTCGGGACGGGCTGTGGTCGCTGCTCGCCAGCGCCAAGGCTGGCGGCGGCGTTGTGCTTTGGCTTGGTTTGTTTTAATCGTTATTTTTTAAATTTCCCACCTCGGAGGGAAGGCAGAACTATTGCGCTTTCCCAGGACCTCTCTGTGTGGATGGAGAGGAGCGGTGAGAGCCGCCCCCCCGCTCCCCGCGCCGGGCCGCGGATGGGGTGCCGGGCAGCCTTTCTTCGGGGAGCCGGGAGGCTTTGGCCCCTGGCCGGCGGGAAACCTGAACACACGGGCTGATAACAAGGCACGAAAACGTAGCGAGAAAACAGGCTTTTTTGGAGTGATGTTTGGAGTGTGGAGCGCGGCCGGAGGGGAGTCCTGCAGGTGTCATCCCCCGTGCGCGGCGCTCGGCCGGGAGCGACCCCGCGCCTGGGCGGGGACCGGGGCGGCCGAGCAGTAATAACAACACTTGTCCGCGCGATGGGCAGCCTGGATGGCTCTGCTAATGTATTCATGCACCACTTACTTGCTAATTGCCGTGCCGAAGGGAGAATGCCGCGAGGAAGTTTTGTTAAGCTCACATACAGTAGCCTGTGTCAGCGTGTTTGAAAAGTACGTATCGCTGGAGAAGATGTGGAATAAACTTCTCCAGTTTAAAACTACTTTCCTAATGCTTTTGATTTTTTTTCCCTAGCCCTCTTAGGCTAGGTCTAATGGATCACTTAATTTTGTTAAAGGCGATTTCATCTTAGAAAAAGTGCAAATAGGCATCCTGTAGTGGAAGTTGGTCAAGGTCTTGGAAAAACTTGAATAGAAAAGAGGAAGTGTGATGGAAATTGAGCTAATCCATAGGTATTAGAGGAAGTTGTTCTCACTGGGATGTGTAGTAGGGGCTCAAGGGAAAAGTAATAGCTCCAGGTTGACCATTCTTAAGTCCTTTAAGTGGACTTAGGAAAACTTCACCATCCTGCCAGAGTTTTGATCAAAAGATTCCAACTTGAAAATGCAACGTGTTTGCAGCAATTCGTAAAGGAAACACCCTCTTGAGAGAAAGGAATGTGTGGAACAGTTAGAGATTTGCTTCAGAATATCTGAGAAACTCCCAAGTATGTTAACAGGATATGCTGAGCCTCTGCATCTATGTGGATGTCTGTGTTAGTATATTCATTCAGTCTTTAATTTAAGCATGTAATGTATGTCACAGTCAGACTGCCTAATCAAAAGTCACAGAATGGGAAAATGTGAGACCCCAAAGCCTGAATACTTAAGGTTGGTTGATTCAGGACGTGTTATTGCTCATGTCTATGAGTAGAAATGGGAAATTATGCATGGGAGGAACAGAAAAACACACACTCTGGAGTATAATGAGATATGTCAAGATGAGATACTTGGAAATAGGAAAGAGGGCACAGATACAAGCTCAGGAGTTTGCAAGGTAGTTTAAGAGGCGATATCATCATCGTCGATATTATCATCATTGTCGTCTGAGATTTGAGGTCATGAAAGGCACAGGTCCATTACCACATGTTCCATATAAATATAGCAGAGATAGGGATCTGTAGCTGAATGAGGAATGAGATGCATCATAAGAATTAAAAGATTAGTGCTCTTCAAACATCTGCTTGATAATGAATCATAGCAACAGTGAACTTGTAGCTTTGTTCCCTCCTTTTGACTGTGAGTTGGTTCTGTATGAATGACTTTCACAGTACATACTCCTCCTTGTTCCACACATTGGCAGACATACTGTATTTTTGGTGACAATTATTTTTACCCTGTTGACTTTTCTCCCAAGCTACTTTCATGCTTTCATACTACAATTCATTGTCCAATGGGAAGAAGAAACTCGCACTCTCCTTGAGGCATTTTTTGTATCTTTTCTTGTCATGTGTTTGCCCTGGTTAAAATGACAGGGACTGTATATTAGCTAGGTATGGCCAAACTTGGTGATGTGCATTGTCTACTTTCTGTTTTCCAACTGGTACAAAAAAAAGCTGTGAATTTGGAGTTAGGGTTGGGAAAACACCCCACCTGTTATTGTCCAAAACTGATTAGATAGAGGAAATTTGTTACAGTTGGAGGAGTTCTTAAAATCTCACAACATGGAAGGAAGGACAGAGTGGTGCAAAACTGTCACCTCTTCTGGTAATATGTTGTGCAAAATGCTTACGAGGAACGACATGAAGAAATAACCTGAAGAGTATAAACTTAGAAAGTTGGATAACAAATGACTCTTACGATGTAAATTATGAAATTACTGTGACTAAACTGAAGAAATAAACAGCAAGGAAGCTGTTTGCGCTGGAAGGAGTGTCCTGAGGAAGGAACACAATCGAATTGCAGACTTATGAAAATGTCCTGAGAGATAAGCAGGCAGGCTGCTTATGCACGTGTGCTGAGCACTAAGATGTTGCACAAAAAGAAGCCTGAAGAAAGACTGGTAGAATGGAGTCTGTCTTGAACTAAAGAGAGGATGTGATTTGAAAAGTGCTTCACCAAATAAGCCTTGAGTGTTGATCACTACTGAAATTAGTTGAGAAACAGGTAGCTAAAGAGGTAGAGTTTCAGGTATAATCTAGAGATGCTTTTTGCTTTCACCAAACTGTTTCCAACAAGAAACATTTGTTCACTTTACTGGAATAAGGTGTGCCTTCAACTTCAAACATACAGATGAGTTTATTTTGGAAAATGTTGGGTCTTTCTATGTAAAGATTCTAACAAATAATTAAGGAGCTGAAAAAGAAAAGACTTCAAGCTTAAACATCTAGAGTGAATTAAGAATTCTGGAGTTGTTCACCTGAATACAAGATTCAGCATGGATAGCATCAGACAAGTGGCAAGACATGTAGAGGAGTTTCATGTGATGAATGTTAACCAGTATTCTTCCTGCAAAGGCAAACTGGTGGAAAGGCCAGTTGGCATGGATATATTCTATACTGCCTCATGCACTCAGTTTTGAAGTAGAATAACTTCTACAGAAAAAACCTGGACTTTCTGATTTCTGTACAGTTCCTGAAGTTGGAGGTGTTGAAGAATCATCGGTGTGTCAGACACCAGTGGTTTTAGCACTGGAGAGTTCACTGCTTGCTTTCTGAATGTCCAGTGGCAGCTTATTTGCTATAGGTGATAATTTTGGTGTTGCATTGCTGAAGAATGGCTTGTCAGATAGAATATTATGAACTGCAGGGAGTGCTGCAAGAGCAGCTCTGTAAATGTGACACTTGCATGTGAGCAAGTATCTACAGACACCTCAACTAACTATTTGGCTAAGTTCATGTATGTTTTCTTTTTGTTTCTCAAATGGCCATTCTTTACTAACCAGTTGTGTGAGTTACAGCTGATGCATACAAAAAAAGGCTGTTAGAAGCCTTCCATTTGCCCAAATTTTGTCTGGGCTGCACTTCAGTGAGTCAGTAGTAGCCTGTACTTAAAGGGTAGTGTTTGTAATGTGGAGACCCTCATAGTGCTCTTCTGGAATTTTCAAATGTGAAGCAGGTACATGAAAGCTGCGAAGTTAGAGATTGCGGTTCTATGCCTTTTCAAAACTTTTTAAGTTGCAAGTATCCTTGATTGTTCTTTATCATAAATCTGTACACAGAATAGACTTGGAAGTGGTGCTGGGAAATACCTGTGAATGGAACTGCACAGCAAAGTTTCATGCAGGTATCATCACGAAATCTTACCAGTGTCTGTGCCAAAATGGTTGAGGGAAACATTTTTTTTCTGTAACTCCTCTGTAGCAAACCTGCTAGCAAACAAACTTACATGAAGCTGTTAGAAGTATATAATGTTTGGACAATCCCATGATCTAAATTCTTGGGGAGTGTCCAGGCTAACATTTCAAATATGTTCAATACATGCTGTTAATTAAGGAATAAGTACTTCAGAGTTACTAAACAAGGATTTCAGAGATGTTCATATTTCAGGTTATTACTTCCCAGAAATATTTGCTTAGTAATGCAGTTTAAAGTTCTCTAATGATGGAATGAAGACCTTACCCTTGACATCCCCTCACATATGTGGATGGCATCTGCTTTTTTATTATATCCCACAGTCAGTCCTTTTACAGATAGCTTCAAATTCTTTCGGATTCTCATCTGATCTTTATATCTGGACTTTTATCGCTTCATTTGACCTTGAAAATACAGCTTCTGACACCAACTTAAATTTTGTTACTTATCTCTTCTGTTACTTTCCTCTTTTAGTTAGATAGTGATTGAGATCCTTATTAGTTAGTTTGAAGGATATAATAGATTCATTTGAAGTTTCTTAAGGTGAAGTTCAATTTTTCTTCCATGCTTTGGTAGTCTAAGAAGTCTTGAGATTCTTTTTCTACATCTGCTGCTACAAATGATTGTTTTCATTTCATCCTTGATATTGCCACTTGTTTAAAGTGAATTCTCTCCATCTTTGGCATTACAAAGAGCCCGTGTTTTATTTGTGTAGCTATACACTCACACTGTCACAAACATGGTTGCATCTGTGCATCCTTTTCACAAGGATCATATTGTTTCTGCTGTAGTGCATCAAGAAGTGAATTAACCTCCAGCATAAGGAGGTTTGGGAGTACTAATGTTTGGAAATAGTGTATGTTATAGGAAGCGATATCATCATCGTCGATATTCTTTTCATGTTTTGGATGAAACAAAACATCATGTTTTGGATGAAACATTTTCATGTTCTAGTTTTTAGTTTTGGATTTGTGCTTCTTTTAAATTGAAAATTCCCAGAGCCCCTGAGATTGCATATGTGAAATGCATTTAACATTGTTACAGGTGAAATACAATATTATTGTTTTGATAGCCTGTAGCAGACAAATCTCTTGGTTAAAAAGTCACTAAGCTAGAAAAACTTTAAATATTAATGAATGAACTACCTAGAGAAAGTTCTTACTTTTCTAGTTACAATACCCTTCTTCTAGAGAAAAGTATGCTCTCAAGAGATATACCATGGGATATGATACTTACCATACAAGTGTAATTCAAAGTAGGGATATATTTGCCAAAAATTTCTGCTTTCTTTTCTACCAGGAATTCCATAAAAATCTGGAGGCATGCCTGTGCAGCCTTTATTAAGGCAGACAACAACTGCACGTTGTGGAAATAAGCTTGAATCGTGCTTGCTCCGATATATGATTGATATAAGTATGTAATAGATGTTTGTTATCTTAGGTGTATATGCAGAATAGTGTTTCTAGGGTAGTTTGGATGCATTTATGTTCTTGCTTCTTTCACCCATAGAAAGTGGGAGATTGAAAAGCTGAAGCCATCAGGAACATCAGATGAGTGTTGAAACAACTGCAGTTTCCAAGCTCGTTCCAGCTGGAAGCCTTACAGAAATTAAGCTGTACAAGTTATCAAAATAGCTGTGTCATTGTGTGAAACTTCTTTTCAGAGAAAGATTTCTATCCTCAGAGGCCAACCTAGCTCTGTTTCAATACAAAATCCGCTTAATAGTGTCTCTGGTAAGCAATTAGTAGTTTTAGCAGTGGAAAGGAATCCTAGATCCTAAGGTGAAAGGAACGTAAGGAAAGCAAATATATATTAATGTATTAAAAATTCTCAGGTGTGTGTCTAACTGAAAGTGTATTGGGTTGTTTTAATGCTTATAATAGAGATATCTCTTAAGAAAATGCCTTGTCTGTAGACCAAGGGAAAATAGTGGTGCATATGTTCATGAAGAGGCAAGTGGAAGAACGAGTGTGCTCTTTGTGGGCTGGCTCATTCCTAGGAAGAATATTCTGAAGAACTACTCAGTTATGCAGCAGGCTTTTAGGTTGGTCTGCTGAATTCCATGAGTACCACAAAGTGGCCGTGCTCTCTCAACTTTACCCAGTTTGTTAAATTTGAGAAAGGAAATTTTGTTGAAACTCTTGATTGTGAATGTATTGTTGCTGAAGAAACTTGTCTTTTGTACAGGAAAATCTTTATGCCAGTATTGTGTGTGTTCGTTAAGATGCTGTGGGAGGAATTTCCATATTATTTAGTGGAATTTCCCAGTAACCGTAAACTTGTAAAGCTGGTATTTTGCCTGTTACATCTGGTCTGAAAACAAGTCAGGGGAAAACCAAAAGGAACTTGAAGTGAATTCTAAATAGGACTGTATTTCAGGATGAGTAACTGACTAGATAAAAAAATCCATTATTTCTGAAATTGGAAATTTAGACTTTTAAAAGGTTTTTGTGGTAAAATGGAACACTCTAATACAGTACTGCAGTGGTTTGGCCTTGGATGGATGCCAGATTCCACCAAAGCTGCTCTATCACTCTGCTTCGCAACTGGAAAGGGAAGAGAAAATGTAGCCAAAAGCTCCACATGTTCTCCTGAACACACTGGTCAGGCAGGGTTCTTCAGGTGCATATGGCCTGAAGCGTGGGTTGTGGGCCAGTGCAGATGACACGGCTGAACTGATGTCGAAATGGTATCAAAATCTTAATGGTATCAAAATCTTCTGTTGGACTTACTATTTTATATTTAACTTTTATGTGCTGTAACAGTTTCCTGATGCACTCTTTTTTCTTTGGCGAATTTAAAGGTCACAGAAAAATTCTTTTCGGAGATAAATTCCAGTGATGCTTTTAAAATTTACCTCAGCAATTAGGTAGCTATGGAGTTGTGTACTGTTTAAAGTATGTACTTGCAGCTCAAATGTGCTTTGAAGGGATCAGTGCCATGGTTGAACTGACCAAATTATCTATTTTTTACCTACTGGACAGAGAGTATGTATAAAACCATGAATTTTTGTCATCAAGGAAAGCATGAAACAGTTGTATGAAGTTAGTAAGAAAATGACACCAATTTTAACAGGAAACAGTCTTGTAAAATCAGCTATGAAACTGAAGGTTGAGCCAAGGAATGTCCCTAATTACTTGCTACCATCTCTCCAGTGATTTAAGTAAATGCTTATTTGAAGCTTTTATGTGGGAGAAGATTGCACATTACCTTACATACATTACTAACATGATAGACGACTGATGTTAAACAAGCTTTCTAGTTATTTTTTTTAAGTTTTTCAGTGGGCTATGAGAAAAAGGATGACAGTAAGCAAGGCTCAGCTCTTTGAACTGCACTCATGGATTTTGAGGGTCCTTGTTTGTAACGTGGATTTGGGTCATGGAGACATATTCGTTTCAAAAAAGAAATCTGCAACTCCAGTGCTAAATCCTCTGTAAGTGGGAGTACATGGACAGGGGAACTAAGCCATTTGCCTTCTGAATGGAGAAAGATTTCTGCTTCTGATTAATAACTAAGTTGCCACAGGCAACTTTCTATTAAAATGGAGAGTTCCCCTTTCAACTGTAGTCTCTCAAGTGAATATAGTCCAATTTGAATAAAACAAGACTGTAGTGCAAACACCCTTTGAACTAAAGTGATTGCCTAATTTGAAAAAAGGCTGTATAATTTTCCCAATGAGCTGACACATCTGTCTGTATTGAACCTCATAAAAAAGAAATGGGACTATTTTTACATGTTGACTTGGAAAGCCCCCCTGTATTTTCTAGGATGTCTGCTTGAGGTCAGAAAGCATTTAATGAAACTTACTTGATTTATTTCTAGGCATGTTCTCCAGAGCCTGAGCGTGGTCAAGGATGTGTGGAGCTGGAGTTTGTTGAACTAATGCTATAATCCAGCCCTCACACAAGTTCATGTTGTGCTTACGCGGCTGCTGCTGAACCTGCTATGTCAGGGTGCTTGTAACACTGATGCTCTTAGGGGAGGGAATGCTGGCAGCTGCACAGGGAAAGAGTAGGTGGAAAGGAAGAGGGAGAGAGCTGCAGCACTGCTGGGGCTGGAGAATGAGACATTTGAAAGTGGGAGCAGGGTTCTAATTTTAAATGCAAGGTGCAGTGCCTCGATAAAACGGCCCAGCACCAACAAGTCTGTTACTAGAAATAAGCAGTATGCAAAATTGTCCTGAACAGCCCAAGTGTGAATTGAAACACATTTTTTTTTTCTAACCTGGACTCTGCTTTAAAATGAGTAAACTAGTTGCTGAAATGAGGTAGGAGTGTAAATTACGTGCCTTCCTCATCAGTTGGTTTGAGGAGAAGGGGTAGTAGCTTTGAATCATCTTTGCCTTTAGAAAAACCTCTGTGACTTGTAACTATTGTTTCAATGGTTTTCAAGTAAAAGTTGAAATTCAAAGCATTACCCAGGTGACAGTAGAACAGAACATCATTTTAGTCTGAGGATAGTAGAACAGAACAGCCTTGGAGAAACAGAAAAAGGATGTGACTTGGGCAAACAGAAGTCATACAGAAGGGTAAGTAGGATGCCAGCTCAGCTCTGCAAGGCTGACAAAGCAGAAGTCATGGAAAACAATGATACTGTGCTTACTCAAAAGTGGGGGTTGAGGAATAGACCCCTGAAAAGGACACTGGACATTGAGGACCACTGAAGAAGACCCCCAAAGAACCATGTAAGGACTCCCGATAAGGGATATAACTATGCCAAATAAAGTAATACATGTGCATCAGGTGAGGGGGGATAGCTAATGAGTATGTCATCAGTGTGTATGATGAAAACTCTGTTTACCTGATGCTCAGGGCACTTGGTTAGAGGAAGGATCTTTCAAGTGACCAGTGTACTGCAGTAAAGAGTGCCTGCTTTCTAATACTCAGAACTCTGCTAGAAAGTTTCTGTCTGGCTGATTTCAGTATCACAGCCCCAGAGTGCTAAATTAGGGTAGCAGGCAACTCATCAGTTAGAAACTGAGATAAAGACAATCTATTTAGCAGATAAGCTTTGTTGAATGAATGTGGAGCTATATAATGATGGGTAGTGTCCCATAGCGGGACCTCAGTAATGGCTAAGTATCTGGGAGCTTTGAAACCCTGAGGCTATCATACCTCTGGAGTAGATTTATCTCTTTTGGGTGTCTGCAGATTCCTACCTTTTCTTGCTTAAGCAGTCGGTTTTCAGCACTCAGTAGTTCTGTTCTTTATTTGCTTTTGTCTTGTTTGGGGGCTTTTCATCACACATTAGCAGCTATTGTTCTCACTTGTTTTAGCCTATGGACTGTTTGTTGAACTGCCAACGACAGGCTACTTGGCCTTCAATAGTTCAGTTTTCCCATTTCGAGTAGGGAGAGGAGACTGTGAGGGTGTAACCCACTGGCTAGCATATCTTAGAAATCACCAAATTTAGAGTGCCTAGATTTAGTTTAATCATCTGTTAAAGGAACTTTATCTCCTTTGAGAAGTTCTAAACTTTTCTTCAGTCTCTTCTCTATGCAGGAAACTCCAATGTAGATTCAGAGTTCATGTGTTAAATGTTGCCTGAGTAAGTATTACCTCAAAACAGACACACAGAATTCTTTCCTTGGATAAACATAGGTGGCATTCAGATAGTTTATCTGAACGGGAGTTCAGAGCTGCTAGCAGCTCTTTCTTCAAATATTGCACTCCAAGTTGTTAAATAGGATGTTTATTTTCTGCTTCATAGCAAAGGCAGAGTCCACCGTTGTGAAAGAGTGTTCAGAAGTTTCTGGAATGGAAATGTCTTCCCAGATCTAGCAGTGAACTTTAAGCAAAAAAAAGAAACAAAACAAAAACCCCTGGTTTTATCTTGTTTGTTGTAACTCCTATCTGTACCATAAGAATGACTTGCAAGTACTGCTTTTATCACTCAGTAAATAGCTATTTATATATAAACTGTTGGCACTGGCACCATAGGTAAAATTATGTGCATCTTGATGGATTGTGCAAGGAGACAGAACTCTGTTGCCTTTTGCTTTTCAGAAATGGCTTTATAGCTGGACTAGATACAAGTTAGAAGCGATGGTTTGTGGTAGCTTATGTGTCTTTTAGATTATCACAGCCATTGACACTCAGTGGGGCGAAAGATCTCTCTTCAAAATAATGATTCTGGAAGCTGTTTTGGTAAAATGAAGATGATGTTATATATGGGTATCCCAAATGGATTCAGCTGACAGTCCTCTTAGCTGCATTCCACCCTTTGTGGAAGAGCTGAATGTAGTCTGGATTCTTTAAGAAAATAAATGCTAATCTTGCATCCTTTAAAAGTCCATTTAGCAACAGTATTACTGTATTGTGTTCCAGTCTGATTGTATATATTGTGTGTTCTTTTTTTCTTTTTCCCTGCTCCCAGTTCCATTGAGATGAGGTCAGATAGCTAGTATGGTTTCTTTGGCTGCCTTTTGACTGATCTAAATTTTTGAGAATATAGTGTAGGTGTCGTGAGCTGCAGCATGTCTGACTCCAAACTTTTGCCAGAATCGCTGTTGTTCTGGCTTAAAACTGTGGCTGGTTGTTTTTGTTTTTCGTTTGTCACTATGCCAGACAGCTAGATTAAGAGCCACAATGCCGTGGTGGAGCCCTTGTGAATACTCCTTAAAAATAAAGTAGAAATAGAAGTACAGTCCTAGTTCATTCCCAAACTGGTATTGGATGCCAAGTGTAGTATTTCCAGATCTTCATTATCAATCCTTTGAGGCACTTTGATGCAAGAAGGTGAAAAGAGATTGAGTGAGTCTAAAGGCCAGAAGGTAAATAAATGGCACTTAAGAAGATCAGTTTTGGTAGAAGATGAATTTTCTTAAGCTTCATTCTTAGTACTGAGAGTGTCATGCTGGGAGAGCGCCTTTGAAGGAGCTCTTCTTTAGTTCTGAGAAAATGGAGGAAACCATGGGAAGACTAGATTTCTTCAGTGGATGTGGATGTTTATTCCCATCAGCTGACAGGGTCTGGCTCATGGTTCAGTTACCTACTGCAGATTACAGCAACAGAAGGAGATACACCATGGGAAGATAAGTAGTATCACTGCTGGCTCTGTAACCTGCTGTTTTCTGAAAGCTGTCGGGCAGCTGATAGAAATCCCTGTTGTTCTTATTTGATCAATTAGTGCATCTCTTCAACCCAGAAGGAATATGTTTTATTAGTTACATTCAGTAATTTTCATATTAATGCAGTGTCAGAGGAGAAGATAACACTGCTTCTTAATTAATGCTGGTTCTTGGAGGCTGCCTAGCCATGTGTGAATCTCACAATGCATATATTGCTCCAGCTTGCTATTCTAAAAGCTGTGTGGCAACTTGGAAAAGCTGGGCACCTTGCTTTTTGAATCCTTATACCGGTGCTGTGGAATACTGGGCACATGTAGGAGAAGAATATAAAGTGAGCTGGCGTTGTATTCCTGAGCATCTACACCCAAAAGGGCGATCCCTGTAACTTGCAGGGATATTTGGAGGATATTCTCCTCTCTTAATGCCTGGTTTTAGAATATCAGAGGAATTCTTGCAATTGAAGCTGATGCCCAATAGTGGATAAGCATATTAGTGTAGTTACTGGAAAGAAGTGGATGTTTTTAAGGTGTGGTTCATCTGACCAAGTGTAAACATCTGCTTAAACGATGAGACCACTCATTACCTAACTATTACCTAGGTCTGCAATGACTATGAAGGGAACTTCATGTAGCACATAGATGAATCCCACTGGAGGTACTAGAACTTGGCAACACTGCAAAGGAACTTTATCCATCTTCCAGGTGCAAAATTTTGCTCTATGGAGTCAGCATAATAAATCACTATTAGTTTTGTACTGCCATTGAGAGTTGCTTTTTCATAGATGCAAAAATCCTGCCTGTGACAAGCTTTGTTGTTGAACAGCTTTTAAATACAACAAGTAGTCAGAATAGACTTGTTTTGGGAGTCTTGGGTTGTATTACTTATATAAATTAAATGGCTTGGAGCTTTACTTTTTTCCATTAATAATGTCTTGCAGAGCACTCATCTGATGTAAACTGCAGGGAATAGGTATCTTTATTGTTTTCTCTTATTAAAGTGGGAATTTTCATGAAATATTTTTTGTATTTTTCATTGGCTCTGTCCCTGTCCACAGCAAGCTTAAAAAAATAAATCTAGAAAATTTTAAAATACTGGCGGGTTACAGTATTTGTTATATAACAGATTTAATTGCAGCACAGATCCAAAATGTATCTTTAAAAATATTCAGAATTTATTGATAAATACGTTAATTCCTCTTTCTTGCTGTTGGGGATTGAAGTGTTGGGCAGTGTACTTGGATGGTAAATGTGCTATTACCATACTGTCATTGAATAATATATTGAAGAGACATCAATTAGTAAAAAATCTCTTCTTAGTAACAATCAGCCCTTTTTTTCTCTCCACCCTCTCACCAAACAAAATAACTTAAACAAAGGCAGAGCCTATTATTTTAAATCAACATATTATTTCTATGTACTTTTGAACATCTGTTCCCTGCACATATATTTTACAGATAAAGTTGGTGGAGTTTTCCATTATATCTTGCATCAGTGTAATCTGTATTTTGAGATAGTTTCAAGGAAACATAATCGAGGTATTGATGACTTCTGAACTCTGTCCTTGAGGAGAACCTCAAAATAAATATCCATATAGCAGAAAATGGACAGATGCAGTGAACACTGCAGTTAAAAAGTTGATGGCTCTGAATATTGGCACTTTAGCAGTTTTAACCAAGTTCTCCTTTGGAGCTACACACTGCAGTTTGTTTGGGTGCAAAGATCTGTGTGCTGCCTCAGTGGTGTTTTCCCACAGGAATTTAAAATCACAATATCAAAAATACATGGCATAGAATAGGCAGGTAAGTTGAAGTTCAGCTGTCTGAACTTGAATATCTTCTGCCATTTCTGAATTTTTGGGATGCCTGTAATATTTTAAAAAGGGCTAGTAGATGTACTGCACAATCCACAGGAGCCCTAGTTCCTTCTGGAATAGTAGCTGGAAGCCAGGCAAGATATTACCCTCAAATTAGGTATGTCTGTTTGGGCACCTAAATTGCTCCCCTGAGGCGAGTGGCTGGAAAAATGAGGGCCAGGAGGGTTGTTTGCCAAGTCTCATAGGTAGTTTCCAGTTACTGAGTGGTGAACATATTGAGAATGGAAGGAGACTTGTGAAGGAACAGGTTGCATCTGAGCACTTGAAGGAGGGAGAGAGAAAGATGAGCTAGTCAAAGGCCTTGCATTGCATTATCATTCCTGTTTGGGTGACGTTTATACTGAAATACTCTGACTCAACCCCATTATCTACTGTTGTTCCCACTACTGATTCTAACTTGGTTTCCTTGATATGACCCAGATTCTTAGAAGTTATTTTTTGAGGCTTTTTTTACCTTCACATCTGCTCAGTGTTGATGGGATCATTAAGGTAGCTGGAGCTAAACAGAAGAAGTGGGCAAAACACTCGAGTGTCTCATGTTGGAGTACAGTTTTCATCCTTTCAACAAAGAATTAAAAAGAACCAGCTCTTTCAGTGCCTGAGAAGAGCTTGGTTCTTTGGGTTGTGACTGGCTCTAACTGTCCAAATGCTACTCTGCTAGCCTGCTGTTTTTATAACTATGATTTCTGGGAATAGGTGCATTGAACTGCAACTACTGAACTAACAGCTGGTGGGAGATGAGAACTCGAGAAGATGAAGACCAGAGTATGAAATGTAGTGCTACAAAGAAATGATTATTAGCTGTGTTGTGCTCTAAGGCAGGGTCCGTCTTCATACCAGATGATAATTTTTTTATCCCAGTCATCTTTTTTTAAAATTAGTAATAACATGTTAACATGCTGCTATTTATGGAGAAAGGTACTAATTTCCTTGTTCCAGAAACACATGGATACAATGGACTTGAGTGCTGTTGGCACGATCCTAGAGTATCTGCAAAATGGTATTTCAGTAGAATGTATAAATCTAGACAGCATTAAACCCACTTTCAAACTGTTATTTCAAAATTAAATACTTGGCTGATCAGAGAAAATGATGCAAGAATATCACAGAATCTTAAAAATCCTTGCATGTTGTATGTCTGAATTGATTACATACCATTTGGAAATACTTGACAATTTCAGGACTTGAAAGAATGTATTTTAATTTTGATGAAAGAAATGCTCATCACAGTCAGCAGTGACAATTGGCTTAATTGTTGGCAGCTTCTGCATCATCGTTTAAGCACGTTCATTGCGAGACAGTGAGACTTTTTGTTCATCATCTTGTACTTAAACATCGTCTATCCCACAATAACAGTGTTTCCTTTTGTTAACACTATGACACTTCTCGTAATTGTGTTGTTGAAGAAAATGCACTGGACAGCTTTGGACGTGAATGTAAACTCTCCCATCAGAATTTCTGAAGGTATTCAGAAGTGGCTGGAGAGTCACTGCTTGAAAATTTACAGTTTTTGAAGTCTTAATATGCCCTATCTGAAATGTTTGAAGATTAGGCACGTATAGCAAAAACAATGAACCATTTCACAGAGCAGCTGAAATATTTTAATTCAGCTCTGCAGTGCTTTCCAAGAAAGTCAATGTACTGCAGCATAAAAACTGGCCTGTAACACTCTTCCGGAGGGGGGATTACAGCTAATAGTCTTTGTCTGGTTTTCATTTATTTGCATTTTAAAGGATTTAAAATAATTTTAATCAAAAATTAATTAATTATAATTTTAATAAACTTTTTGCTAGATTGGTGGTTGGTTGGAATGTTTATATCTTGGCAGTAGGTGCCAGTTTTCCCTTGAGATGTGCCTGCTTATTGGTTTAACCTATCTCCCCTCTACTAGCAGCAGCAGGCTGTCACAACTAGATGGGAGCAGCTTTTTCTGGAACAAACTGGTTTGAAGAAGTTGCCAATTTTGCAGCACCAGTAGTGGCTTAATGAGAAGCAAGAGGAAAGCAGTAATTATTTTTAAAATTGATTCAGACGTTACTGCACATGATACTGCCTCTCAAATTAAGTTTTCTAAGTGTTTGTTCTTAACTGGGAAACATGACCTGTGTAAATATAACCAGCTTACCCTCAAACCCATGCATTTTAATGAAGAGGCTTGCAAGTATTAATGGTATCTATAGAAAGAGCAAGAGGAGGAAAGAATCTGTAGCTCACAGTTGAAACACCCTAGTTTTCTGTGTAGTTATGTTAAAAATCTTATAGCTGGTGCTGCCTTCAATCTCTGATGTACCTTTTATTAGTTTTAACTAGTGTGTCCATGTTTTAAACATTTTAACTGCATGTGTAACTTGCTGTTAGTATTTTTTGTTCTGAAAACTGTATAGTTAGAATTTCAAACAAAACATCTGTACAACTGGGAAAGATTGCTGTACGAAACCCTAATTATTCTGTAATGACTATGTCGTTGCAGGTAAAATTGCTAGTTGCTTCTGAGCACTCTGTTTAATAAAGAGAGCTCTCTTTCAGAAAACTGTTGGGTTTTTTGGCTGATTTGATCTGAAGAAAGGGAACTATTAAGTCCTCCTTTTTTAGTAAAGCACTTTGCATCTACAAATAAAAATACCCTCTTGGATCTACGAATGATCATCCAGTGGCTTTATTAAATTGGCTCTGAAATCTGTTTGCATCAGTGAAGACACAAATGAGCCAAAACTGGGGCAAACCAGAGCAGTCTCCTCCTATTGTCTCGGGATGCTTCAGTAGTCTCGAATGTACTCCCAGGAAATTGAGATTTGAGTTGGAAATAATACTGTATAAGCTATAAATCCATTCCACTGAATGGCTTGAGATGCCCTTGTGGATGCAGCGTGTAACTTGTGGAGGAAACTAAGAATGGGCCATGATTTTTCCTACCAAAAATGCAGGCTAGCATTCCTTGAAAGAGGTGCACGTGTTATGAGCCTGTAGCCAGTGGTGGGGAAGCACTTTTTCTCTCCTGGCACAGCCTCATTGAATCCATATTGCAGTCCCTAATCCTGTTCACTGCATGGCAGCATAAATCTTTCTGTTGTCATGGGATAGACATGAATGAGCAAGGGAGCCAGCATTGTTACTTTTGTTAGCAGTGTGGTGTCCTGGCCTGGTTCAAGCAAAATCTGAATGTGAGATTGCACGACTGCTTGGGTTTTGTAACAATGCTAAGAAGGGTGGAGGTCTTCTCCTTTACTCCTCCTACTCAAGAGCCACATGCTCTTGATCCAGCTCCCTTTACAGCTGAAAAAACAATGCTCCTTGTGCTAAGATGCCAGCTATTGAGATGTGCCCCTGCCCAAATTAAGGTTCAAACAAGATCATACGCTGAAGTCAATAATATGGATTTTCTTTAGCATGGAATGTCAGGGAGAAAGGTAGAAAGAAATGGAAAAGAGAGCAGGAAGTGATCAAGTAGAAGATAGTCACCACCTGTGGATCCAGTGGTGTCCTTTTGGTCCTTCTTTACCCTGGGCTTCTCAGTAGTAGGAATCTTGAGGTCTTTCCACTATTCATTTTAGCAAAGAAATTTATTACTGCTCATTGGCTACACAGTTCTGTTACTCTGGTTAATTGATGTCCTTGCTTCTAATGCTAATTAGTCCTTGTGCTCAGTCTTCTTCTTTGTTTGAGTTGGTGGGTTTCTTGAGTTGGTGGTTGCAATCTCCCCCTGCTGGAATTGCCTTTTACCGACTCCGAGCTGATTTCAGCACAGTTGCTGAGCTGGCTTTCCTTGTGGCCCATAAATTCTGCAGTTGTGTCCATTATCAGTGATACATTCTTCTCCCCCAGCTTTGTTAACCTCCCCCTAGATCTGAGATAACACTCAGACACAATAGCACCCCCTTTATCTTATCTCCAGTTCCTGCTGTGTTGGTTTATCTCACAGTCCAAGTTCCAGGTATCCAGGGAGACATTTTCAGGCTGCTTCAGTGGTTGGTGGTGGTTGCCAATTTCAGCTATCCCATAATTTAGGATGATCTTTGTTTGACCAGTCATATGCGTATGAGCAGTTGCTTCTTTACAGGGTTTTCCGCAGTGGGAGTTTTTGTCTGGATGCATTATCCAGAATGAGCTAACCAGGTCTCACCTCTGCCGGGCCTGGACATAGCGCTATACTGTCACTCCATTCTGTGCTTATCTCATGGCAAAGTCCTTCTGTGGCTGTAACATTGTTTGAGACAGGCAGCTGTGTTCTTTAACTCCTTACACCTGGAACAAAAGAGCGGATAAAAATGTGGGATCTGCTCACTTAGTATTCTTAAAATTATCACGATGATTATTGTGAAACACCTCGCAGTTTAAGTAATATGTTTTCACCCTCCTGTGCTTGCTCCATTAAAAAGAAATAAGAATCTTACAGAATTATTCTGAGGAGTATAAACCCTGATACTTGAGATCTCTTGCTTAAATTCACCATCCTGAGGTTGACTAAACCTGGGTTAAAACGGATTTGTGTAGAGTCATCAATCCAGGATTATAACAAAAGCAAGTTTACCCTCACACAGTGGCAGAAGAAACCCCTGACATAAGGCTAGACTGCATAAGGAATTGTAGAAAAGAAAATTCATGAGGATTTTGAGAGTAGGCATTTTTCCTTTTTTTTTCCTTCTCCCATCTCACACTGGGAATTTTAAGTGATTTCTTGAACAGGTAGTTGGCAATATTCTGTTGGTGAAAAGGCACATGGAACATTTGGTTTATATTAGTCCAATTCCTAATTTCTGCCTCCCCTTCCTTGTCTTCCATGTTCTCAATTCAAGCTGACTTAGAAGCCCTGGTTGATGCTGCTGATCTGGTTTCAGTGGTTCCACGTTTAATCTTCAGTGGTGGTGTTGTCCTCTTCCCATCCTCATGCTGCTTCTCATGTTGCTTCAGTGTAGTCAGTCGTGCATTTGGTCAGTGAAGCAGAGCAGGGGATGAAAGTGGAGCTTGGGAGAGCAGGAAGAATACATCCATGTCTGAAATGGTTTGCCAGTCTCATTCTATGTCTGTACCCATCTTCCAAACACATGCAAAGACCGATTCAGACACCTGTGCTGAGCTTGATAAAAGGAACAGAACATAATGGTGCCTTACTTGTCCAAATAAAGGAACAATGTGTTTTAAAGAAGTAGGTAGAATATATGAGTAGACACACAGGATGCTCAATGTAGCTGGAACCAGTGGATAAACAGATAATGAGATAATAGTGGGTTTTGTGGCAGTCATGTAACAAGAGGCAACAGCTCATGCCCTAAGAGAAGTTCATGGAAAGGTCATCTGTAACATTGGGAGCACTCAGTGAGTACCAACACCTAAGATTCCTTCAGAGGACCCTGTAGGAGCATAAAAGGACTCCTAGTAAGAGGTGGATGCAAGCAAATTCTTTCTAGGAAAAGAGGTGTTTATGTATTAACCAGGAAGTACACTGTAATCAATATAAATGTTCATGATGGAATAAATATCTTGTTGTAAAGTTTCGCAACACATCAGGTTAGAATAAATATCCTCTGGGTGTCCAGTGCGCTGCAATAAAGAATGCCTGCTTTTTAATACTTCAAATTGTGTTAAAAAGTTTCCTCCCTGGCTGATTTCAGTATCAACCCTGAGAACTGTGCTTTGTCAGGGTCAAGAATGAGCAGTGAGGGAACAAGGAGAGGGCGGTTTGTAATTGGTGCTGTTGAAAATTGTAAAAAATAGTCTTTTTTAGCAAGTGTGTAGCTTGAGTATTAAGAGAAGTGTTCACTCTTGACTGTGGTAAATTGATTTGCTTAATTAAAGGAGAAATTCAGTACTTGCAGTTCTACTAACTACTTGACTTATCAGAATTGGATTTCTCAATTATCCTTGCAGATGATGGTATAAAAGATGTTACAAAAGTTGTAGCCAAAATACAAAATTTGTATATCAAAAGGAAGCTGCACAAATGTGTATTGAAATGCAGACTGGTAAAATGGCACTTAGAGTAAAATCAGGCTTAACATCATAGCTGTTCAGATGGGAGTGAAATGCCTTGATAGCAAGTGAAAAACTGCTTGCTGATTTTCCAGAATGAAGAATTGCTTTAGTAAAACGGGTGGATTTTTATTAGAGCACGCTTTTTACTGAGTTGCCAGTTAAATCTTGAGCATCTGTTGGAAGAATCTTAAGAAAAAGTTACCTAAATCTTGTATGAAGCACTTAGAGTAAGGAATTAAGTTCTTCTGCAGAAAGCGAAATATTTAATATTTTCTGTACTTCTGCATTTTATTGTAAAAATGAAACAGGAACAGATTTAAGCCCACACTGGTTTAGTTAGATATGCAAGTGGTGAGTTACATACTGGTGTTGAATTCATTGGGTTAAACAGTGGCTCTGATCTTTTTTAAGGCCCTAAATCTATGTCTCCTCTTAAATGGCAGCTGAAGGTCTAGAATCTGTCTCAGTGTGGACTTGAAGGAGCGTTCTGCTGTAGGCTTTTTGCATGTGACTTCCATGTCATAAATTATTATTTCAACCTAACTTAGTTTCAATTTCTTTTTTTGGTTGTAATGAATATGGTAATTTTCTTCAAGCAAGATGTCAGTGCCTAGCATTTTAGAGATTTTTCTTGGATGTTAAAAACAAGCCTCAGTGCTAATAAGACATTTGTATTTTCTGCAGCTAGAAAAGGTGTCCGCTCTGAAAAAGTTTATATAGATCTTTTCCATTTCAACCTAGTCTACTCACAGCTCAACCCCAAGTTTTGGACTTTACTTTGTCCTTTTCATTCTGTTGAGAAGACTAATTATTTAACCCTTTGTGTTACTGGTTCTCAGCTCTTCAACCTGGAGCCTAAGTATGTTGCTGTCATAGAATTGTGTACCCCATTGTGTCTTGCAGAGGAAAGGAGGGAGAGAACCTCACTTATTTATTCCTAAATTTTTCTTGCCCTCCTTTGCTTGATGTGAAGGTAGTCATGATATTAATACAGGTCCATTCTTCCTCTCTACAACTCACCTCATTGATTTTGAATGTACTACATTTCTGTTTCTCATGTGACACGGATGAAGGTCAGTCACGTCACAGTGCGGGCGTGTATGTATGTGTGTGTGTGTAATACCACCCAGTGTCACTAATTAATATTCCACACTAATAAGTGTTTACTCTAATCCATTCTATAACAACAAATCATCAATGGGAATATATTCCTACATTCCCTTTAGAGTAAAAGAATTAATTTTTTATAAGATTAAGGCAAATTCTTTATGGCATTGAAACGAGAAGGTGTTTGACCTTGGCTGATAGAATATGTCGTCGGGGAAGAGCAGGTAAAGGTTACTTCAGTGATAAATGAGAATTAGCTTTTTTTTGCTCACACCTTATTGACAGGAAAGTATTAAAACATCCTTTCAAAAGTATTTATCCTTGCAATCTCTCTTTGAAGTTGTTTAATATATCTTAGTTTGTGCAAGCATAATCAGATTTTTTTTTTCCCCCCAGTCGGTGTTATCCGCTGTCCAATTTGTGGTCAGGAATGTGCAGAGAGACACATCATAGATAACTTTTTTGTGAAGGATACCACAGAGGTTCCCAGTAGCACAGTAGAGAAATCAAATCAGGTAAGTGCATTAACATGTAATCAAGTTAACACCTTTTGGATGTGTGTGCATATCCTTGGCTTCTTGCTGTGTGGCCTTTTTGCTGTTCCTATGCAGACAGAACTTCAAGTACTTCGCCATCTCATAGGGTAGCTACTCTAGAAAATCAGTTAAAATGTATGAAAATGCACGTGAAGAAGGTGGTTCTCTTACCCTAAACTTTTTTTAATTGTTGATATAAACTTGCATCTTAATAGCAAAAGATAAAGGTAAGGAATAGGCGTTAGAATGGGAATTTCTGTATTTTGAGCAGAGACTTGAATAACACTGCATCAGGAGATCTAAATGGACTTTATCACATTACTGAGAAAACATGGCACGAAATAGCTGGAGCCCTGTTGCCAAGGAAGAAGCTCAAAATGCTGATTGGGGAAGATGGTATATTGTAGGGGTTTCTTGTCTGTGTTCTTGTGTAGAGTGCCTTTTCTTCCTTTTGCAGTCAAGTGATAGCTATCTCATAAAAGCTGCTTACCTGGAACAACAATAATATTGGGGTGTTTTTTTCTCATGATGTTTTTCTCGGGAGGCAAGTACTAGCTAGTGTGGGAGCAATACCAAATGAATAATCACATCTGTATAGGACCACAGTTTACCAACCTCTGTTTGCAAACTGTTGCATGTCTTCACTTTTAGCTAGTAAGAGTATCTCATGTATCTCCTTACTCATAAACTTTTTATTAAACTCCAGGAACTTACTGTAAATAATTCATCCTCTTTGTATGTTGCTGCATTCTTCATAAGAATAGTACAGTGAGGTTGGTATATCAATGTGGCTTGCATTTCAACTCATGCTCTAATATTTGGATGGTGATGTCCTTTTATTTTGAAAATTCCTCTTTTTCACTTTCCCATTTTAGGGGGGACTGTATCATTGGCTCTTGAGCTGTTTGCTTCAGGGGCAGTGTCTTAGAGGTCCTTTATTGTGTGTTCTGCTCGTTTCAAGGCTTAGCTGGGATTTGTGCTTGCTTGTGTGAGCAGGCACATCTCGGGAACAGATGACAGGTCCCAGTCAGGTTCGTGATACCAACTTGCTGCCTATTGAAGGCATAAGTGGTGTCATCATCTCTGAGGAAGAGAACTTACGTCTTGCAAACCATTAAACTGTTCAGATTTTAAGGAATTTTGAAACTGGATTTCTGAGAAATGGTAGACCTTACCAGAAACTGAAATTGAGTTGTCAGTCCCTGGAAGTACAAGCTGTGTTCTTGCAATGTAGGACTGCTTGAACTTTGCTTTTTTTGGATTTGGCAAGGGGAATTGTTGGTTTGGTTTTTTGTTTGTCCCCTGGGAATTGCAGGATAATATCTGAGTTTTGCAGATGTTTGTGAGATTTACACAGTCTCTCAATACTGTACCAGTAAGATTGACAAAATGAGTAGTCCCTGTTGAAAATTTGATCATAACTTTTATAGTGACTTTCGAATTAGGAGGAGAAGCAACATAACAAATAATATTATGCAGAAGCAGTCCTAAATGGCTTTTTTTTTTTGAGAGGGTGGTGCTGTACCGTAGCCTCTGCTTAGTTACATAACAAGTCCTCTTAAGATACTGCTTTGGGGAGTGGTGATAGAAATGGAATTTTTTTTCCTTGGAAATAATAACAATTTTTTTTTAAAATCTTTAGTCACCCCCTTCTGCTCGCAATATTTTTTTTGCTTCCTGTGAAAGTTAAGTGGGCAATTCCATCCATTGAGTGGTGTGAGCAGATGTCAGGAGGGAGGTTCATGAAAGCATTTGTGTTTCCTTAAGATCCCTTCTAGACTTCAGTCTTACTCTTCCATTCCATATTTGTTTGTCCCTCTCCCTTACACAAACCAGCAGGTTTGCACTTAGAAAGCAAGTCTGTTCTTCAGCTAAGTTCCCTGGCTGAACTCAGCACATTTTCTGTAGCAGTTGAAGGCAGACCAGCTGTCTTGGTTTGAAAGACAGGCGTCTGTTTAAGTGAGGCAGAAACCCTCTTTGAAATGGGAAATGCAACCCCCTTCCCTCCGGATTATTATAAATTTGAAATTAAGGGGCATTCAGGCAAGGATATGAGAAATAGGAATAACAGTTCTTTACTAATTTATATATGTATAAAACAAAACAAAACAATAAACAGCAATGACTATGGCAGTTATTACAAAACAGCACAGTCACCCAGTGCAGCTTTCTCGACTGCCAGGCAGCTTCTCCTCCTGGAGCAGTGCTGGTCACAGCCGGCAGCAGCGCTGGTGGCTCCCGGTGAGCAGGGTGGGTGCGATAGTTCTGGTGAAACAGTGGTCCTGTGGAAAAGGGTCTGGTCCTCGCCTGAAGGTCCAATGATGCAGCCTCTCGTCCTCTGGAAGTCCAGCGGAGAGAAGCTCCCTTGTGCCTGAAAAACCTCTGATTATATCCAGGTGGGAAATGTTCAGTGCCCCCTCCCAGGCGGAGCATCTCACAATGGGGTAGTGAGGCACTGATGGGCCCATTAACAGAAGATGGTTTGGAGTCCGTTATCTATGAGTCCTTTGGCAAGGCACAAATGCTCCCATTAACAGAACCGAGCCCGGAGGGAGGAGGCAAGGAAACACTGCCCCACCTGGTTTCACAGCTCATGAAGATGGTAATAAAATATACTGCAACCCAGGACACCAGCACACTTTGCTGAACCAGCAGAATAGGACATTCATGTGCTTTTTTGCTGACTTTTTTGTAAAAAAAATGAAGCTAGGTGTTTTGTTAGATGCTTGCTAAGTGAGTGTGCACCTTACCTTTTGGAAACGAATGATGTGCAATTCTCTTCGTTTGAATAGATTTATTTTGATATGATAATGAAGCTTTTTGTACATTCCTTTGTACCTGACATAAGACAAAAGCTACACTGTTCTGTAAACTTCTCTGTTGTGGAACAGCAAAGTTAAATCAATAATAGTTAAACACATTAGTGTACTGTCCAGGGGGGAATATTATGGGGTTTAAGGATGATACAGCCTTCTAATCAGCCTGTCTTGTTTTGTCTTTGAAGGAGCAAGGAGAAAAGAAAGAAAACTTGCTGTTAGCTACATGGGCAACAGATCAGAGAAATTAAAAGTCGAAAAAATACTGGCACTTGCAGGAATTATTGAACGAGAGATCATCCAAATTCTGTCCAAAACTGTGGCTATTTTATAGGATTTTTCTACTGAGATGATTAGTTTGTCTTCAATAGTTTTGCTGCTTTATTTGAATGCTTAAGAAATTAGAATTGGAGGCAATGCATGGGTTTTGTGCAAGTAATGTTGTGGCTTAGAACCACTGGTCTGTATCTATGACTAGTCTGTGTATGTGTGTTGTCAGGAAGGGCTGCTTTATTTCAATCCAAGAGAGACTGCAAAAGACCTCTTGCAAATTAAATGTTTTGATTGTTTCAGATTCAAAATGGTACTAATGCTAAAGCAATTTTTAGCATACTGAATTAAAACTGTAGGAGTGAATGGTATATCGTGGGGTCTGGCATTGTGGGAAGAGAAAAATAGCTGGAACCCATGAAAGTTCTATCCATCTATCTAAAATCATGTTTATTTTAACTGAGCCCGATTTGGGCAGTTCAGTACACTACTGGCATAGCTGTGCTTTCTAGCAATTACTGCTGAAAACTGCAGGAGCACAGGAAGTGAACATGAAGAAGGTACAGAACTCTCTATTACATGTTCCACAAGAGCCTTCCTGGGTAGCATTAAAGGTTTTGTGCTGGCTATTAGCATAGGAAGCTTTGCAAAAGAAAAGAAACTCATAGGAAATGCCATTGAGATCTTCCTGAAAGTAATCATTGTAGACTGTGGGCAGCTAGGACACAAATACTTGGAAAGAGCAGATGCTTTATAATTTTTTTTACGTTGTGATTTATTGAAAGATTTGGCAAAATTATCAGCTTCTAAAGACAAGTTTGAAAATAAAAATTAATTATACTTCATTCGTAAGAGTGAGCAGAAAGGGGCTTTAGACCTAAACATGTAACTGGAGCAAGTCTTTGAATAAGACTAAAGGGTAGACAAGGGAGGGAAATTTAGGGACTTTAGCAGAAGAACATGACTTGTGCAAAGCCATGAAAATAAAAGTGAAAAGTGTGAGATTCATGCAAGAGAAGACCATAGTGGTAACATGGGTGTTGGTGCAGCATACTGAGCCTCTAGTGCTTTTTAATATAGGTCCTCATTCTCATGGCTTCTGTGTCCAAAAGAAAATGTGTGTAAAAATGTTTTTATGGTAAGAATAACTTTCTGTATCTTTACCAGCTACTGACCTGAGAGTTTTAAATATTGCAGTAGGAATGAAGAACAGCTGAGCTTTATGTGAGATATTGGGAATGTAGTAACAAAACAAGGTATGAGCTTAGATCTGATACTAGATTTAGATACTAGGAAAGCAAATCTGACTGCCATAATGAGGTGATTAATGAGGAGAATTCAGAACTGGAAGTTTCTCCCGGTTTGTATGGTGCCAGAGGAGCCACTGTGTATTTTTCCAAAAAAGAACTATTATGCTTAAACAGCTTATAAAAGCTGTACCTGTAGCCAAAACGACTTTGAAAGCCCGTGGTTTAGGGAGATGGGTAATAGGCTCAGGAAGAGTCACAAAATACTTCTGTATGCTTTAAAGCGATGTGGGGGTTGATAGGATGGTGTGGTAAGAAGATGTTGATCAGATTGCATGCATTTTGAGCTATCAGTTCGTGGTTCATATTTAGAATTACACATAGTTGTTGTCTTTGGTGATTCTGTATGTGCCAAGAGATAGTTACATAACTATTAGCATCAGTGAGGTTTGGATCCAGTAGGGGAAAGCACTGTATCTCATTCACATTGGTGGAATTTGGAGTTCACTGAATATTCATCTGGACTACTTTGCTCTCTTCCTTTGAAACCTTTGCTTGATTATTTAATCTCTTTAATACTCAAAGTGTATTTAATTGGAAGAGTGGTTACTTAGTACAGTAGCTGAGAAGACAGCTCTATTACCTCAACTCTTGCAAGTAAATGTGGTTTTTTCTGTCATAAAAGCTTGTGTATTTACTTAAAATAGTACTTACCTGCAACATGCTGAGTAATTTCTGTTTTCATTAAATTTGGCTGAAGGCTGAATGAACACTTCCCGGGGTTATAAATACTAAAACTTGTAACTGAATTAAATGTAATTACAAGGAAAACCCATTTAAAAATACATGTCTGTCTGACCAGAATAAAGGGCTTATAGGCTAACTAGGGAGAGTTTTCTTTGAAATCACTGAAACACTGCTTGTGTGAGTCACAAAAATAAGAATGAAATGAGTGTTAGGTTTTGTAAGTTTATAACAAGTATTTGCAGTAATTATAATTCCATGTACTTCAGCTGTGTGGCTTACTCTAATAAGTAGGAATTCTAGCAAAATGCAACCTATATCTGAAAATGCATGTTTCAAGTCAGAAGTGGATAGGAGCAAATCTGGTGCTACCTAGAAGGCATTGCTGTTTCAACAGCTTGAGTTATGGTGTCTGTGAAAAGCTTTAGAAATCTGTCTCACGTCCACTTGGTGGATTTGAAGAGTGTAAAGTCAGGGTGGATATTTTTGGTACTACAAAGGAGTTTTGATTCATTTGGCAGCACCTGATTGTTGGTTATTGAATCACAATTTTAATCTCATTCCACATACAGCAGGTCAAAGCAGTTGAAAAAAGCCCAACTAAAGCATATTGAAAAAAGAAAATAGATGAAGCTCTTAGAATCTAGGGAGAATTAATAACTTAAAAAATTCTTTGAACTTATCTAAATGCCCTGCCATGTTCATCTACCTAATTTTGCTAAAGGTGATCTGGAAAGGCTGAGGGTTGGCGTTTTGTTTGTTTGGTTTTGGTTTTAATTTGGTTCCTGCCTGTTTTTTTTTTGTTGTTGTTTTTGTTTTGCTTTTTTGATGTAAAGAATGCCTGAAAGACTTTTTTGTTCTTTGTTTTCTCTGCTTATTTTGTTTTTATTGCTGGTTTTTTTTTTTACACTAGAAAACCAAGCATCCAGTATTTTAATCTCCACTCTGACTTTTAAAAACGTATCTGGTTATCTGGGGGGCGCAGCACAATCACACCTCTCTGGCAGCAAGAGTGATTTGAAAACTTTGTTGTCCTGCCTATTCAGTTCACTCTCCAGTCAGCATTGCTGATGTAACTGAGCCTTGGGCTACAGTGGTGTAATCAGTCCTGGTTTGCATCAGTCTTGCAGAGGTTGCATTAGCACAACAAAAGAGGAGACAACTGGCAAAAGAGAAAGGAGGGAGAGGATTTTTCCCCCAAGAATTAAGAATACTTTTAAAATTTTTTTGTTGTTGTTGTTTTTCAAATGTCATTGAATTTAAGGGTTAATAGCAAGTGTTATGCTTTAACCCCAGCTGGAAACCAAGCACCATGCAGCCCTTACTTTACTGCCCCCTTTCAGTTTACTTCCTCCTTCCTTCCCCACCCCGCCTCCAGTGGGAGGGATAGGAAAATCAGGGGGGGAAAAGGTAAAACTGTGGGTTGACCTAAGAACAGTTTAATAAATGAAATAAAGTAATATTAAATAATTGTAATAATAGTAGTAACAAGAGAGAGAGAGGAATATAGCCCAAGACATACAAGTGATGCCCAATAAATCTGCTCATCACCCACTGACTGATGCCCAGCCTCTCCCTGAGCAGAGATTGGTCCCTCCCACCCAATTCCCCACAGTTTATATGCTGAGCATGATATTCTGTGGTATGGAATAGCCCCTTGGCAAGTTCTGGTCAGCTGTGCTGGCCACACTCCCTCCTTGTGCATGTCCTGACTGGCAGAGAGCATGGGAAGCCAAAAAGTCCTTGACTTTGTGTAAGCACTGGTTAACACACTGATGTTCTGGTTGTTGCTATCAACATTATTTTCGTACTAAATCCAACACCACAGCACTGTGCCAGCTACTGAGGAAAACCCCCACACTATCCCAGCTGAAATCAGGACAGAAAGTAAAAATTTTCAGTTTCCTGATTACTGTACACTTCCTTTAATTGCTTTATTTCTATTTTCTAGACTATTTTTATAATGTCCTGACTTTGGTGTTTTCCCCTAGTCTACTGGACTGGATAGGAATAAGAATTTTCATTGTTAAGAGGAGAAGGGGAATTAAAAGAAAAACCAAGGAGAAGTTAAATTTTTGAGATTATTTTGAAAAAGAAAACTTTCAGGCCTCATTTTTGTAAAGAAACAGAAAAAGGGGCACAAGCCCAATATTTCTCCTTTGCAGGTCACCTTTAATGAAAAGAAACTGCTTCAAACTCCAAGTGACAACAGGAGGGGTCAACAGCCCTTGTGTTGTAACTCCATTTCTCAGAAGAGACTTGCTTTGAGAGGTAACATGATCCAGAAGAATAAGCACAGCATTGGGAATCTGGAACTCATGTTCAAATTCCAGTTCTGTCAGTAACTTGCTATCTGGCCTAAGGCAAGTTTTGTGCTAATTTCCCTCTCCTTCCTGAAGGGGAAACTGGAACATAGTTCTATGTATATATTTTTTATCTGCCTGAGATAAAAATATTTCCTTCCTCTTTAAGTTCATCTATATTTACCTTGTGTGGGTGCAGTCGTTTGGTTGGGTTTTTTTAATCAAACTGAAAACAAAACTAAAACCTAAAATTCTGTCCTTGTTGCTCCTGCGAGCAGAAATCTGTCACTGTGATCTGTAGGGTGTAGCAATCTTCAGACACTTTGAGACTTTGGTTTGCAGCAGTGCTAAACATTGCCAGAAATGGGTGGTAGTTACCTAAACA
>VZRR01005889.1:543-25025 GCA_013398015.1 Oreocharis arfaki | reverse complement strand
CAAGAGTGATTTGAAAACTTTGTTGTCCTGCCTATTCAGTTCACTCTCCAGTCAGCATTGCTGATGTAACTGAGCCTTGGGCTACAGTGGTGTAATCAGTCCTGGTTTGCATCAGTCTTGCAGAGGTTGCATTAGCACAACAAAAGAGGAGACAACTGGCAAAAGAGAAAGGAGGGAGAGGATTTTTCCCCCAAGAATTAAGAATACTTTTAAAATTTTTTTGTTGTTGTTGTTTTTCAAAATGTCATTGAATTTAAGGGTTAATAGCAAGTGTTATGCTTTAACCCCAGCTGGAAACCAAGCACCATGCAGCCCTTACTTTACTGCCCCCTTTCAGTTTACTTCCTCCTTCCTTCCCCACCCCGCCTCCAGTGGGAGGGATAGGAAAATCAGGGGGGGAAAAGGTAAAACTGTGGGTTGACCTAAGGACAGTTTAATAAATGAAATAAAGTAATATTAAATAATTGTAATGATAGTAGTAACAAGAGAGAGAGAGTAATATAGCCCAAGACATACAAGTGATGCCCAATAAATCTGCTCATCACCCACTGACTGATGCCCAGCCTCTCCCTGAACAGAGATTGGTCCCTCCCACCCAATTCCCCACAGTTTATATGCTGAGCATGATATTCTGTGGTATGGAATATCCCTTTGGCAAGTTCTGGTCAGCTGTGCTGGCCACACTCCCTCCTTGTGCATGTCCTGACTGGCAGAGAGCACGGGAAGCCAAAAAGTCCTTGACTTTGTATAAGCACTGGTTAACACGCTGATGTTCTGGTTGTTGCTATCAACATTATTTTCGTACTAAATCCAACACCACAGCACTGTGCCAGCTACTGAGGAAAACCCCCACACTATCCCAGCTGAAATCAGGACAGAAAGTAAAAATTTTCAGTTTCCTGATTACTGTACACTTCCTTTAATTGCTTTATTTCTATTTTCTAGACTATTTTTATAATGTCCTGACTTTGGTGTTTTCCCCTAGTCTACTGGACTGGATAGGAATAAGAATTTTCATTGTTAAGAGGAGAAGGGGAATTAAAAGAAAAACCAAGGAGAAGTTAAATTTTTGAGATTATTTTGAAAAAGAAAACTTTCAGGCCTCATTTTTGTAAAGAAACAGAAAAAGGGGCACAAGCCCAATATTTCTCCTTTGCAGGTCACCTTTAATGAAAAGAAACTGCTTCAAACTCCAAGTGACAACAGGAGGGGTCAACAGCCCTTGTGTTGTAACTCCATTTCTCAGAAGAGACTTGCTTTGAGAGGTAACATGATCCAGAAGAATAAGCACAGCATTGGGAATCTGGAACTCATGTTCAAATTCCAGTTCTGTCAGTAACTTGCTATCTGGCCTAAGGCAAGTTTTGTGCTAATTTCCCTCTCCTTCCTGAAGGGGAAACTGGAACATAGTTCTATGTATATATTTTTTATCTGCCTGAGATAAAAATATTTCCTTCCTCTTTAAGTTCATCTATATTTACCTTGTGTGGGTGCAGTCGTTTGGTTGGGTTTTTTTAATCAAACTGAAAACAAAACTAAAACCTAAAATTCTGTCCTTGTTGCTCCTGCGAACAGAAATCTGTCACTGTGATCTGTAGGGTGTAGCAATCTTCAGACACTTTGAGGCTTTGGTTTGCAGCAGTGCTAAACATTGCCAGAAATGGGTGGTAGTTACCTAAACAAGTATCTGCATAAGCATGTTCACTATTTTGTACTACCAAAACCCCACTGAAGGGAGGCATTTTAAAGGAGGGGTTAAAAAAATGAAATCGTATTATGAGCATGTGAACTGGTGTTGTCCATCGTTCAAAGTTTTCAACCTGTTGTTCAGATTGTGGTACTGTAGCAATTTTTTCTTGTGTATTTGCTCTGTGCAGAGAGGTTTTGGTCTGCTGATGTGTTTGTTTCCCTTAATTATTCTTTTTTCCTAGGTCTGTTGGGTATAATCCAAAGAGCCCCAGGAGTTAACAGGCCACAGTTTGAAAATTCTTATGCCTTGGTTGCAAATCTGCTCTGGGGTGGCTTTTTTGACAAACTTAACTGGAATACTGTCTTTAAGTGGTGATGCTAAGGTTCTTGAGTGGAACTTTGCTGCTCAGTACTGTGTGTGCTTCCTGGAACCAAGCAGGTGACCAGAAGCTAAAATTAAAGCTGCTGTGTGAACTGAGGGAGGCTTCTAAAATCAGAGCAGTGCTGGTCGTGTTGTGTCATTAGTAAATATTTCACAACAGCATCTTGTATACAGCAAACATTGTACGGCTTCTGAGTGTGCAGGGAGTGGCAGAAAGCAGTGGTCTGACTTCCATCGTGTCAGGCAAAGATTTTAGGGTAACACTGACAAAATGACCTGTTTCTTTGGAAAGTCACATTCAATTACTCCTGTGCTGTTATTTATAATGTTCCTGTACCTCAGGCAGTTTTCCGTTCTCTTTTCACTGTTTTCAGAAGACTATGGAAGTGCACTGATGATGTATGAAAAATAACTTGTGTGTATATTCCAAACTAACTGCTACCTGTTCTTCCTCTTGTCAGGTCTGCACAAGCTGTGAAGACAATGCAGAAGCTCATGGGTTTTGTGTGGAATGTGTAGAGTGGTTGTGCAAAACCTGCATCCGAGCTCACCAGAGGGTTAAATTCACAAAGGATCATACTGTGAGGCAGAAAGAGGAAGTATCTCCAGGTAACATATTTATAATTTCAAACAAAGAATTTGTGTCTGCATTGGAAAATTGTATTGGACCAACACACTTGTTTTAAAAAGTGATAAATTGAAAGCTGGTTTTCTGTCAGTTTTTGTTTCAGAAAAGCTGAATAGTGGTACAGGTTGTTTTTCTTTTTTTTTTTTTTGTGTAACATGTTTTAAACCAATAAATACTCATAGATTTTATCTTTCACATGGATTAATTGCAAATTATTTTCTCAACTTTAGAGAGCAGCTGCAGAAAATACTTCTTTTGTTATTTGGCCCCTCTAGTTTTACTAGAGATCCAACAAGTGGTTAATATGAGCTTTATTTTGTGTACAGCAGGAAAAGGAGCACTAATAGATTATATTTTTTCAGCATTCTGATAAAAAGCCAGCCAAAATTCATTGTTTTAGCTAAGTATCTTTTGAGCTTGAAATGTTTTGCCTTAGAAATGTAAGGGAAGTATAATATGGATTGGTGCATTTTTCCTCAGTAGGATCTAGGATAATTTGGGCTGGAAGGGACCTCAGGAGGTCATCTAGTCCAGCCTCCTGCTTCAGGCATTCAATTCTGAGTTCCAGTTGCTCAGGGCTTTATCCATTTGGGCCTTGGGAACCAACAGTGGTGAATGTGGTGTACAGTACAGCCTCTCTGAGCAATCTGTGGTAGAAAAGGTTGTATTCCTGTTCACTGAGAACCTCTTTTGTTTCAGTTTTTTCCCCACTGTGTCTTGTCTTTTAGTGTCATTGTAGGAGAATAATAAACGTTATAGGGTGCTGACAAACATTCTACTGGTTCTAATACGTTCATTGGACTTGCATGATTTTTCTTGTAAATATGTAATTTTAAAATTTGTTTTATGTTATATATTATTTTAAATATATGTATTATAATAGGTATTTATTTTCGTTCCACCCTATCTAGTATTATGAGGTAATGCATTGCTCAAAGGGTATCTTTCACCATGGTAATTTGGAGAGATACACTGTATTCTGAATCCCACTTTCACACATGGTTGATCAAAAGTGAGTAGTGTGTACTTTCAAGAGAGGACAGGAGTGAGTAAAAGTGGCTGATGGAATGTTAGGCAGAACATGACTTGGTGATAGGAATGGTCTCAGTGCATTCAGGCCTCTTTGGGACGAAGTTTCTTGGTGAGTTGGAAAGAATTTTGACTAAAGGATACAGATCTGAAAACAACTTTTTCCGGATTTCTTGAAAATTAGTAAATGGGTGGGTATGAAAAAGAGTCCTTATGGATCTGCAGTGAAGGACGGGCCACGGTGTGAAGCCAGTTTTCATTACAGGCCTTATAATCCTTATGAACTCAGTGTCAAACCTAACTCCTAGGAAATCAGGCTTTGTCAGTTAAATTGTTCAAAGAACAGATTTCGTTTCTATGGTCTGGTGGTGTTTCCTTCACCCTTTGGTATCTGCTCACTAGAAATTGAAGTGAGACCTCTCACCCGTTTAGAATGGGGTCCTGAAGGGAAGTTCATATTTCCTGGTTGTTACATTCTGTATGTTCTGCCCTTTTGAATGCCTGTGTCTTGATATCCTCAAGCCCCTTTTCACCAGTTCAGCTGAGAAAGAAGACAGAGCATGAATTAAGTCAACCACCTCCTCACCTCCATTTAAGAAAGGAACTTGCTTGTTGTGCAATGTCTTTTGCAGCTGCAACAGTACTGGCTACTCCTTTTGTAAACAGTTCTGTGAGGCTGTAAGAAATTATGTTGAGATAGGTTCTAGACATTTTCCAGTAGAGAGGGTGCTAACTCCATGCTTGAGCAACAAGAGTGAGACATTGCATTTTGAGCTTATGGCTGTTTTAGTCTCAGTGAGTGACCTGATGCACACTTGTACATCTAAGGAAAAACAGGAGAATGCAAATCCTGAATAAGTTCAGTAGCTGTACTAACATCTTCCTTTATTCAACAGAGGCAGTTGGTGTGACCAGCCAGCGACCAGTGTTCTGCCCTTACCACAAAAAGGAGCAGCTGAAGTTGTATTGTGAAACCTGTGACAAGTTGACCTGTCGAGACTGTCAGTTACTAGAGCACAAAGAGCACAGGTATCAAAGCAAAGCATGTGTTTTATCCTTCTCACCTACAGGAACGTTGCTTAAAGTAGGTTGTAGTTGCAGCTGTATGGAATACAGTCACATGGAAAAAGTGCAAAATAAAATTTCCTGCTTGGACATGAAACTCACAGATAAACAGAGATTGTATCCCAAAGAATGTGACTGATGAGTGTATGTTATGTTTAGAATAAAACCTAATTCTTCCAGTTTTTAATCTGGTGACTTAAGCACAAGACCTTTCTTTACGGTCAAGTTATTTGGTTAGAATTTGTTGCTATGCAGCTCTTCAGAGAGTCCTTAGAAAACACAGGGGCTGTGTTATGCAACTGTACACTTATGTGTAATTTCTCCATTTGTCCTTCAACAAGATAATTATATAACAACATTACCAAACAGTTTCAGAATGGAGCAAATGGGGATTTCTTTTTTCTGTGAAGAGCCCTTTCAAAGGAGGAGTTAACCTACAGTTTGGCTGATACTGTACTTTGACAGCACTATAACACTCAAATCTTTGTGGTGTAGTTCTTTGGTCATCTCTTACTGGCCACTGAAACTGAAAAGCAGAATTATATAGAGCTTGTGAGTACAAGGCAAAAATCTTGCTGGTTAACACGTACAGTAGTGTTTTGGGACAGATGCACTCTGGTTAAATATTTGTATGTTTGCTATACCTGATGCAACCACCCAAAGAGCTGACTTGCCTGAGCAGGTGAACATGAGTAGGTGGAGAAGTGTTGGCTGCTGTTGCTCCTTGGAACAGGCTAAACATTACTCTTGCAGAGTTGCAGTCTTCCTCTTATATTCTCCTTTTCTTAGGATTTATATCCCTTTTATAATGTGCCACCTCTTTTCTTCCCTCAACTTGTTAAAAGATTTAGGTTCCTTGATTTAAAATGTTGCAGACTTCTTCCAACTCAGCAATCTCTCTTCTTCTGTTTCTGCATCCTTGTCTTGCATGAAGTAATAGCTTACATGCATTTTCACATTCAAAGTGATGACTACCTCAAAACATTAATTTCTCTTTTGCTAAAATTAGGCTGTGGTCACACAATATCCTTTCATATTTATGAAAATTGTAAATTCTTCCCCCAGTATAACAGGAAATAGACTATAAAATTAAATATACTATAAACAAAATATATCAGCATTTGCTGACACATGCTTCCATGATGACAGTTAAATTTTGTATTTGAGCAGCTCCTTTCTTCAGTTAAAGACGTATTGTTTTGTAAGTCACTCTGCTTTTTAGCAAGTATATCATACCTTTTACAAGTGTAAATCCTCACTGCTTTTTACTGCAGGTATCAGTTTATAGAAGAAGCTTTTCAGAACCAGAAAGTTATCATTGAGACACTAATCACCAAATTGATGGAGAAGACTAAGTACATAAAATATACAGGGAAACAGATCCAAAACAGGTATGTATGAGATTTTGAGGTTAAAACTGACAGAAGGCAACTTTTTTTTTGTTTCTTGAAATGTTTAAATTAGTGTATTTTGTACCTCTCTCCTTTTATTTTTCCAGAAAGAGGATTTCTAAAGTCTTCAGTTCACTGTAGTGACTGTTGCCTGTTCATTGTGCTCAGTTGTGTTGGGTAACTCTTCTGCTCAGCCTGTGAACTTAATGGGCAGCAGTTGCTTGGGTGCAACAAAACAGCTTATGAAATAAAGACTGTAGAAGACAGTCTTAAATGCTTTCCCACCATCAGCACATTAATTTTCTTAGTGTAGATCCCTCTTAAAAAGTGAAAGGTTATGACTCATGTTTTCATAATGTTTGTGACATGTATTTGAAGATTTATGTAATACTGTTATGCTTGGGGCTTTATTCACTGGGTACTGCAAACCTAGGAGAAAAATAAATCTGTAAAATGCAATCTGCAGTGAGCCTTTGTGCCTGCTCCTCCAGGAGAGTTCAGGGGCAGCAGTACCCAGGGAGGTCCAGCACAGCTGGGGATGCCAGGTGTGACTTGAACTCTTCCTTCATTTTTGCAGTAGAGGTCTCTCCAATATAACATTAAGCTCTGCTGTTAGGAGTTTGAGCACTGTTGTTGAAATGGCTTAATTAGTGCCATTCTACCTTAGGTGGAAATTAGACTTGGGCAGTTTTGATTGCCATGGGTTATTCCAGAAAAGTGCCGGACAACTGAAAATTGACAATTTCAATTACAATGAGCATTTAATTTTTATCAGTGACAGGTGTCAGCAATTTTACCAAGTTATGGCATTAGAGTTTGCCACCAGTTAATTAATTTTGTCATAGGTCACTCTTACTCACTATTTCTCCCAGTAATTCTCCTGACTAGAAATATCTGATGATAATTGGTGCATATGACCAAGAAGTATTGTACTCTAAGGAACAGATTTTTTTTTTAATACTGTTTAGAGAGTGGGTTTGTGAGCTAAAGAACATGGTTTTCTATACTGTCTACTTACAGAATTCTTGAAGTGAATCAGAATCAAAAGCAAGTGGAACAGGATATTAAAGTTGCCATATTTACACTGATGGTAGAAATAAATAAAAAGGGAAAAGCTCTGCTGCATCAGTTGGAGGTAATTTAATTTCTATCATAAGAAAGAAAAATGTCGGTCTTAGTATTTTTTTCTATGTATTCACATAGAAGTAAATTTCTACCATTAGTCCCCTGTGCATGTCCTATCATGATTACAAAGTGGAGAGATGTCCTATACAAGCTACTTGAGCAAGTGGGGTTTCTGGTGGAGGAAGGTTTGGTTTTTGAGGGGTGGTTGCTCTTTTGTTTGTAGGTATTATCTGTGTTCTCTGCTTTGTTGATCAGGGCTGTCTCCGAGCTCAGTTTCTTTCTCCATGCTTTTGCAATTTATAATTCAACACATCATGCATGAAAAGTGTTCTGTCAGATTTTTTCATAAATTCAGCAATCCAGTAGCAAATCACAGGAGAGAATTGTTGAGAATGAGTACTTGGAAAAAATGTTATCTCCAATTGTGTTTTAAAAAGTCGGTGTGTCTGTGTCTGTGTGTCTATGTAGAGAGGCACACACATACATATATATATAAATATATATAAAAATGTGTCATTAGCCCATGAAGTCCTGATATCTTGAGTAAATATGTACTGACTTTTCTGTTTGATGGCTGCATCATGGGGCAGGAGTCTTTTGTAGAGGAGCTGAGTGAAACCACTTGGTCATTGTGAATTACCACTATGAAACCTAATGCCTTTTAACTGTGGATTGAACCTTTTGACTGGAACTGCTTTTCTACTTGCAGACTCTGGCAAAAGAGCATCGGATGAAACTTCTGCAGCAACAACAGGAAGTGGCAGGTCTCTCTAAACAGCTGGAACACGTCATGAATTTTTCCAAATGGGCGGTTTCCAGTGGGAGCAGCACGGCACTATTGTACAGCAAACGCTTGGTAAGGTTAGGAAGACAGCTCTCTCCATTCACTTAGAGACTAGAGTTAAGTCAGCTGTGCATGCACATGCCTGTCAGGAGTACTAGGGTGTTAGAATTTGCAATGATTCTCTACTCATTGGAATATTTATATGTAGTTTTTCATGGTTCTCTTTAACATAAATACAGAATGTTTCTGTTTAATTTAGCTCTCTGGTCATGGTTCTTTCCTGTTGCAATACCACAGAACTACTGTGGATCTGCAGAAGTAGGAACAACTCCTTTTCTCTGGGTTGAAAACCATGAAGCCATGAAACACTGGGAAAAAATGCTGTGGGTCCTACATCATCATTGCACTTCTTTTCAGTACTTGCTACAGCATCTGAGTGAAAACAGTATTTGTATATCATAGTATCTGGTATCTAGCATTTTAATGTAAATACTATTGTGTGTCTTTGTTCTGTCAGGTTCATCTCCCACTAGAAGTCTTCCAAAATTGATAAACTAAGGATTTTGTTTGTCCATACAAACCAGTTACAAAGCTAAATATTTTATTGCTATAATGACCCTTAAGGTCTGAGTGCATGTTGTCTCACTAAACTGACTGTTCATGATGAACAGAAATCCCAGAAAATTTGAAAGAAAAAAAAACCAAACTAAAAGCTTACCTTGATTTTTCCAAAGGTTACTGGACTGTACTTGCCTGATAGCAGAAATCCGTAGCAATGTCGAGGAAAGATGCTAGATGCTTTTTTTCCCAATTCCTATAAACTGGTTCACAAAGTTTTTTCTTTATTTTCTCATTGATTGCTTGAGAACCTACCAGGGTATTTGGTGGGGTTTGTTTATTTGGACTTTGGTTTGCTGTTGTGTTTGCTGTTGGGTTTTGCTGGTGGTTTTTTCCTTTTTTTTGACACCCATTATTGATACTGCAGGCTATCGCAGGATATTGCTTGTTTTATCAACTTCAAGTAGTTAAATTCATTTGGTCTGCCTTACGCTGCCTCAGCCAGTCATATTTTTTTAATTGAATGGAGAAAAAGGACATCAGACTGAGTCACGTTGTTTATAATTGCTTAGTGTTGTCACAAAGACTCTGCTACATAAGACAAGTTGCGTTACAGGCATCTTAATCATATAAACATTAGGAAGCTGAAGAAAAGGACCATCTAGCCCATAAACCCTCAGCAACTGAGAAGTATTTTTCAAAAGAACAGATGGAGCTTTAGGAAGCTGGTGCTGCTTGGGAGTCGAATAGCTAACCTGTCTGTGAGCATTTGGACAAATCTGTTCCCAAGCAGTGATACGTAGGGGAGCACGTGAGACTTCTGCTCCAGCATATCCAGGAGAGAGGAAGGAGTGCCCATCAGGTTTAAAGGTGGCATTACAGCTCAGGGGCTGTACTTTCAGGCTGTACTTTTCACTACAACTAACACGAGGTAACCAGTCAGGAGTTTATCTGCAATACCTGTGTGTGCACAGCAGGAGGAAAATAATGGAGTAAACTGTGACAGGAACTGTGTGTGACCAGTCCTGGTAGCAGGACAAAAGACTAGAATTTCTCTAGTGTCGTGTGCTTGATTCTGTTAGTATACCCCGAAATCCTAGGGAAATCTATAGTTAGAATAGATTAGATAACTAATCTATAGTTAGATTGATAAAAATCTAAGTGCATTATTACAAAATAGTAATAATGCACTTAAAATTTTCCATGGTCATTTAAAAATCTTTAGTTGCGTTAAATGTTTTTTGTGTCTGGTCTTAAACTGACCTGCCTAAAATTGAAAGAAAAAGCTTCTATACTGGAAGCTCTTAATAAGATTACTCTGAGACCAAAAAAAAAAAAAAGGCCAAACTTGTATTGTTTTAAACAGTTTAGATGATTTTGCTGAGTATGTCTCTTTTCCAGGAAATAATCTATCACTCAAGAAAAACAAGAGTTGAACTCCTCAAGTTTTTTTTTGAGGATCTGCTGTGTGTGATTCTATAATTAATGCCTGTTATATTTCAGTATATCAGTTCCTGACATTTCTAGTGAAACAACTGCAAGACAACATTTTCTTTCTAGGAACTAGATAAAATTGTGAGCATTTGGTAGAATATTCTCTTGTGTAATCACAGTTCAGTTCTTTAGAACCAAGGTATTGGAAGAATCTGAAAATATCTGTGAATCTGAGTTTTCAAAGACAGTTTATAAAAATCTGTTCTTTGGCTGTCTGAAGAAAACTTAAATTTAGTACAAAAGAAAATTCCCTGTGATCATACTTGTTGCCAAATGGATGGCATACTACTCCTTGAAAGAAAAATGAATGGGCTAAAATAGATTTGTGGGGGAAAAAACATCAATAGTTATGTAAATCTGAACTTCACTTGCAAGTACTTAAAGTCATTGAATATAATGGCCAAGTTTTTGGAAAGATATGTATTTCTACAGGGAAGAACTGTTATTTTTGTTTAGGCTGTAGTTAATTTCTTTTTAAAATACTTTAGGAATAAGGGAAAGATGTTAAAAATACCCATTTATTTGTAGCTTGGACAAGTTTCTCTATCTTTAACCTCAATTCACTAGGGGCTTGTTCAGGGTTTTTTTTTGTTGGTGGTTTTTTTCTTTTGATTGGTGGGTTTGTTGGTTGTGTGTGTGTGTGTGTGTGTGTGTGTTTGGGTTTTTTATTCTGTTCAGATACATCACTGTGGCCCCAGAGGAGAAAAAAACCAAACATGTTTCTGTTCCTGTTCTAGATTACATATCGATTACGGTATCTTCTCCGAGCCAGGTGTGATCCTTCACCAGTGACTAACAATACAATCCAGTTCCACTGTGATCCTAGCTTCTGGGCTCAGAATATTTTCAATCTAGGTATGAAACATTTTTATTAGCCCTTTGGTGTCCTGATCCTATTTTGAAAGCAGCTTTCTTTTTGTGATGAAGGCCTCTGCTCTATTCATTTCTTGATTTACTCTGTTAAATGTATTTCCCTAACTGTGAAAAACATTTAAAGTGCCTTGCATGGGGAAAAGTATTATTTATGAATGCTGTGATAAAGCATTAACAAACTTACCTTGTTTGAATGGTATATGTGATGGTGAAAACAGCAGCTTTCTGGTCAATACATGTAACTTCTGGCTTCTGAAACAAGGAACACATTTACAAACCTATTTCACATCCAAAGAAAGGGTTCCTGCTGTCAACCAGCACTCCCAGGTCCTTTCCCATGGGACAGCTCTCAGCCACAATGATGAGCACACAGGAACTCAACAGTTTAGCAGGAGGGCTTCGAGGTTTTAGAGGTCTTTCAGGATTTTGACTGTTGTTGAGCTTCCTTTCTCTCTGCACTGTTAGCTTGGTGGGCATTTTTGTTTTTCTGTCATGTGCAGAAGGTTTTGTGAGATATCTGTGGGACATTTTCTGCCTTTCATCAGAAAGTGCTTGGTGTACAGAGGTGCAAGTGTATGATCTGTGCAATGTCAGAGGAAGAAAGTGTTATGGCAAGCAAGCTCCTTTTCCCAGACATGAGGGCATTGGATGGTAGCAAGGAAATTTTCCAAGTTCCTTCTTTATAAGTAATTTTCTTAGAGAAAGGAATTGAAACTTGTTTCCAGAAACCAGCTGTCAGGTTTTGTGGTGATAACTGTGAACTGCTGCTCAGCTGAGATGTTTTTCATGAGCTGACTTTTTCCTGGTTTTGTTGGGCTCTTTTTTTGGTGTATGTTCATTTAATGAACTTCTGGAATGTGGTCCCTTACATTCTGAAAAGTGCTACAATAGAGATGGCACCTGTATAGACCAGGGCTGGGGCCTTGTAAGAGTTTAAATGATAGATAAAACCAAATCATGTTTATCTATATAGTTTCAGAAATCCCAACCTTTAGGCCATTTTGTTTATGATCAGACGTGTTCGATTTCTGTAGGTAAGCTGGATTTACGAACCAGTGAAGAAAAAATAAAATAAAGTCTGAGTAAAGAAACTGTTGGTGATTGAAACACGGACTTTGCCGGGTGCATGCAAAGCCAACTTTTACTGTCCAAGGCACATCTTTATATACTGTTACAAACTAACAGTTCAGCAGCTACAAACCTCTAGGGTTACATCTTTTGCCTCTCCAATGGATTACAGATTACAGTCCACTTGCCCAATCTCCTGTTAACTATCCTGCTTTTTGTCTCGCCTCTTTCTCTGTTTCGCCTCCTGCTCCTCCCAAGGACCCACCACCCAAAGCCATCCTCTGTGGTGGGACTCTGAATCCACATAAGAAACAAGTTACTTCAGAAATGGTTTGGGTTCTGGTCACACTGCATGTTGCTTGACCGTGTGATGGCATTTCTGCTGCCATACTTCAGTATTGATTTTATTTATTTTGATTGAAACAGGTTCTTTGGTAATTGAGGATAAGGAAACTCCACCACATATGCCCAAGAGCCCTGTGATGGAGCCAAACTTGCAGCCACCAGGCAGTTTACCTTCCAACCAGCTCTCCAAGTTCCCCACGCAGATCAGCTTAGCGCAGCTCCGACTGCAGCACATGCAGCAGCAGGTCATGGCTCAGAGACAGCAAGCTCAGCGCAGAGCAGGACCAGTAGTTCTGCCAAACCCAAGAGTGCCAGGAGCCATGCAGCAGCCTCCTGCTTCTCATCAGGTAAGTTAGGACTGTTTTCAAAGAAGGGTCTCTTTTTCCCGTGGCACTGAAGGAGAAAGTAAGGTAAGATAGGATAAAAAGGAAAGGACCGAAGTCTAGATGCACAACTCCAGATAGCTTCATCTTCAGCACGTGGCTGTGTTGATGGTTTAGAGAACGTTTTCTTTATTGAGAATTGAATGGGCATTTTAAACTTGGCTTGCAAAATGCATGGTAGCACTCAGCCTATATTTATTCATTAAAAAAATAAAATCTTGTGGTATCCAGCCATATATAGTGCTGAGCAACCTTCCTGCGTTTTTGTCAAGTGATCAAAAAGTGAATGTCATTAATTTTTTTCTACATCTATTTTGCATAATACCCAATGATTCTCCCATATATATTTCCAAGATGGAAACACTCTCACTGCCTCTTCATATATTAAAATAATATATGTGATGTGTCTTCATATATTAAAATAATTCAAACCCGTCTCCTAGGTTTTAACATTGAAATTCAATGGTTTTGATCAGATAAATGGTGTGATACTGTTTCTTTGCCTATAATTTGTGAGGAGTTTAAAGGGGCCATTTAATAAAAAATGTGTGGAACATTGAGTAGATAGCAGCTAACTTGCAGAACTGTTTTTATTGTTTTTATGCAGGCACCTCCGCGCTTGATTCATTTTCAGAATCATAGCCCCAAGCCCAATGGTTCAGCTCTCCCCACACAACAGATGAGACTTCCCCAAAATCAGAACCTACCAAGGCCAGCAGTAAAGCCCAACCCATTGCAAATGGCATTCTTGGCACAGCAAGCTATAAAACAGGTAGAGTTTCTTTCCTTTTTCATTCTCCATTTAGAAATTAAACATCAAATGTGCTTTGTATCATCTTTTATATTATACTTCTAGCATGCTTTCCAATTAAAACAGAGACTGCATTATTTCTCTATGACAAGATACCCATAGTTTTCTTAATGAGGTAGCTGTCAAGCTGCATTCATTTTGACAGTTCTAAGCAGCTGAAGCATTATGGAGGTGAGCCACTGTCTGTGCCGTGTAGGGGTTTCATTCCTTTCTTGCTATTACTGTGGTTTCTGACCACTTATGCAAAACTCAGTGTGGCCATGGTCTGCACTCTGCAGTCAGTGAGTGGACAAATCAGAAAATCCTAGTTTAGCTTGATGATAGTGACTTCACCAGGAACGAGGTAAAACCTTGGCTAAAAATCTAGAGCTGCCACGATTCCCCTGAGTATGGCAAATCTGAACTTCCATGGGTGAGGGGAGAAAAGAGAGTCCACAACTGTGGGACCTCTGCTGAGTGAGACTGATCAATGCCCAGCTAATCAGCAGGTAGGGGCAGAAGCAAACACATCATATGTGTTCTGGATGTTTAGGAAGGATCATCTTTATTAAAAAGCATACTATTAACACATGAATTGTTAGGTGCATGGAAGGAAAGAGAAAGTCATGTCACTAGAGCTAAGCAGGAAAGGATCAAAAAAATCTGTGACCTGAAAATTGGTATAATACCATTTATGTTTGCAATGCTTATGATGTCAGAGAACTAATTCCAACTGAATTGTGTAGCAATGAGAAATGAAGACACGGACCCTCTTGGTTCTTGTTCCAAAGAGAATCAAATTTATTTCCATCACACAAGGCCTTATATACTGTACAAGTATGCCTAAGCTTTTATACTTTGTTAAAAATACACCATACAGGCTTTATACTCTGCTAAAAATACACTGCCTAAAATTATACCTGTTAGCATTCTTCTTAACCAAAACAAGCATTCATTGGCTGCATGCCAGCAACTGTGTTGCTGTCCACGCATTCCCTTAACCAGTCAGCACTCTGGTTACAAGGAGGTTACACAGCTTATTTTCTCTTCATGCCAGCTGCACATCTTCCAAAGTGGTTTTTGTGAATGAACAGAAGCGATCAGAGGCCTATAAAGCTCTTATTCTATAAGATTTTTCTTATCTCCCACAAACTGAAGAAAGCTGTAACTTGTGAGAATAAAAAGTCACTTCTATTCTGTGCCTCTGAAAAGAAGACTGGCCTTTCTACAAGCCTTTCTTTCAAGGTACCTCATTATTCAGTAATGTCTTTCTGAAACTAGAGGCCAGTAAATAGAATGACTGACTAAGAAAGAATTGAGCAGAGTCAGATTTTGACTGCAGTTGCCTTGAAATTCCATTAAAGTAATGGAAAACTGCATACATCTAAATGAGAAAGAAATTTGGTCTGACTTGACTGTGCACTTCAAATCATGGTGTTTAATATATATATATGTGGATGGAGATCCAGTCAGCATTTCGAATTCTTAATGACTTTGTGTTGTTAAGGGAAGCACAACATCAAAAACTTGAAGGCATCCAGGTGACACTGCAGCCATTTATTTGGTAAAGCACTGGAGCAGTTGTGCATTCAGCCTGTTACCTGCAATGCTTTTATTTCACAAAAACTGTTACATTTCTTCCACAACACTGTCAGTGCAGCATGAAATATTAATAGATACTTAACACTGAGGAATAGCTTTGAATTTAAGAATTTGCATTCATTTCTTCTATTCATAGTTTCCAACTACTTGTCATCTTCTGTTGTCTTGTGAGATTGGTTCTTGAAATGAGATAACTTCAGAGTAAATCAGGATTTAATGTTTGAATTCAGCTTCTTGAACTGAGCTGCTGGTTTTGTCAGTATATTCAGTAGGTGCGACCTGTTGCAGAGGAAAAAATGCTGAACTGTGGATTATTGTCTCTTCTTTTTAGTGGCAGATCAGTAGTGGACAAACTTCAACCACCCCTTCAACTGCAAGCAGCACGACATCGACTCCATCCAGCCCCACAGTCACCAGTGCTGCTGGGTGTGACGGGAAGAATTACGGTCCCCCCGTGATAGATTTGAGTTCCCCAGTGGGGAGCTCCTATAATCTGCCATCTCTCCCTGATGTAAGTGTAACATGGAAGCGATGTTTTACGGATTCTATTTTGAAGTCTTAATGTTTGTGAGAAATAGAAACCTTTTAGACTGAAATTCTGTTTGTCAAAATGAGACAGTTCTAGGAAATAAACAACGCAGAGTTGCCTGCACGTTGCTGGAAATATTCAGAATTGTTCTGGGAGACAGCTGTTAGGACAACTAAGAAAAATAACATTACATGTTGTAATTGTAGTTGGACTTGTTTATTTGGATGCTGCATATTTTTCCCCAGCCCTCAAATGATCCTAACAAAAATGTGTAAGCTTAGCTTTCATTTACCAGTGTCCATAGATAGCAGTGGTTTGCTGATGGCATTCCTGGTAGATTTTTAACATCCTAAAAATATATTTTTAACTTATTGAAAGAACTATCTTGGGTAGGTATTAATCTTTTATCTTTTCCTTTTGGTACTTCTTTTCTTCATATATGCTCTAACACGCCTGTGAGCTGGTGATAGAGCATAGTAAGATCATCTTTTCTTAAACTTCTAAGCTTCTCTTTTATAGTTTCTTCTGAATGGTACATGTTTGCCAGAGGTCCATGTTGGAGTTGTTGAGTTTTAGTCAGGTGACTTTATTTTTTCACATTACTGCCTAACTTGTTTTTTGTGGTCTAAGGTTTGTAGAAATCTGAAGTGTCATGGTTTTCTAGTCATAGCTTGCTGTTACTTTCTGTATCTCCCATCTATGCTTTCTTTTGCTGATACACTGTGTATTCTCTTTAGTAAAATGGAGTACACAGGCTACAGAATCACAGTATCTGTCAGACTTCAAGGGGGAACTACACAACATGGTCATAAAACTACTGAGTCTGTGAGACATTTGAGCATGTTTATTTTTGTGCACAGTATTATGAACTCTTCTACTTGTGTATGATGGAGTTTATGCTGTTAAGAGACATGGCCCAAATCAGTGTAAATATGCTGTCCTGGCCAAAGCTGCTGCATCCACTTTGGATACATCTGGCTCATGAGTAGACATTACAGTGGTCAGTGTGTCTCAGTGGGTTTATGAGGTGTCCACTGAGAAAACTGATACCAAGGTGAGGTGTTTTCTTGTCAAACATTTCAAGAAGTCATTCCTCCTTATCAAACCAGAACATGCAGTTTTTACAGAAAGTTAGAATGCTGCACTGGGAGCCCCTAAAATAAAGTTCAGTTGTCTGGCCTGAGCCGTGGTGGAAAGAACAAGTGTTGGTTTGCTGTTCCCATTTTGAGTCAATATGCATGGCTCCTGTCCAGAAGGTGTGTGGGACAGATGGGATTGAGTGTCCTTTGAGGTTCTTCCAGTCCTGTTAAACACCAGTGGATTAAGGGGTAGTTTGTGAATACCTTATTACCTTTTTTTAGAGTCTTTAATGTGAGCATGTCCAAAGAAGGTGTGGAGATAAACTTACTTCAGTGTATTAAAGCTCCCTGTTTGGTTTAAGCCTTCTCTGTAGCCTCCGGAGAAAAACTGGCACTTAGAGAATCATCTGCTCTTAAAATGAAGCACTGTCTGAATTTGGCTATTTCGTTTTCTTTTTAAGGAAAGCAAGATGATCTGTTTTAAAGTAACCATCTCACTTTTGGGTGGTTGAACTTAGGTGAAATGCATTTTGGTCCTCTCTTTCAAAATAACAGTATGGCAGAGGCTTTTTGGTTTGGGGGGTTTTTTTGTTGTTTTGGAGGATTTTTTTCCCCTCCCAACACTAACTTCTTCCCTTTGCTTCCCCACCTTTTAGATTGATTGTTCAGGAAGCATCACACTGGATAATGCTGTAAGGAAGGATGACACTGTAGAGCAGAATCAGCCAAAACCCCCTTCAAACAGGACTGTGCAGTCACCAAATTCCTCGGTACCATCACCAGGCCTCTCAGGTAATTGAATGTGGTGCAATTGAAAAATCTAATGTGGCAATGTTAACACTGACATGAGAATTAATTCTGTTTTTTAAAGATTAGAAATAAGAAAATGAAGGCAAAGTTGTAGAAACCATTGTAGGGAGGTAAAGTTGAGACAATATTTTAGCATTGTGATCAAGAGTTAAGCATCCAGATCTTAAAAATGGCAGGGGAAAAAACCAGTAGATTTTAGTAAATTGGGTAGCAATGCATTGAAAAGTGGCACTTTCAGGTGTACACCAGATTAAAACCTAGCAGCTGTGGTAAGAGACAAGTATTTGAGAAAGTAAGATAGTATGTAACAGCAGGCTAGAAATGGTGGCTTGGGAGGGGGCTGACACAGGTAGAGCACTGACATAGGATGACCAGAGAAGTTACTGTGATGGGTGGCTGAATGTGGTGGAGCCAGGGGAATTCTTGTCACCATGCTGGTGGCCCTCAGCAGCTGTTCCTTGCTCCTATTTTCTGACCTGAGCTGTGGGAAGGCTGTGTGAGTGGGAATTCCCAGGGAGCACTCATGCAACATTCAGCACTGATGTACTTGCGTGCTGGTCCCACATTCAGCTGGGATAGCAGAGACAGGGGATAATGCATTCAAGGGCAGCACAGACAGCCCTCTCAGGCTCCTCAGGGCTGCTGCTCAGCAATGTCCTTCACAAGGCTTTTGCCTCTCTGGTCCCCAGACCTTTGGTCTCTCTCATGTCTGTCCCTCAGACTTCTTCCTGCTCACCAGCTCAAAGTTTCCTGGCAGTTCTCCTGAGAGATCTGCTTGAATTTAATAAGACAAAACAACCTGCAGTGATCAGGTGGAGGGGTCAGCCAGGCAAAAGTACTCATCCGTCAGCCTGCTTACATGTAATGGGCCCTTTCTCAGTCCTCTTTCCCTCTGTTATCTCATGCCTCTCATCCTCTCATGAAAATGTATTAAATGAGATATTTCTCACTGCAGGAGAAATTTTCCCCAAAACGTGTGTACTTCTCTGAGACTCGTATCTCAGGCTTGGCACAGACCTGTGTTCTGCTCTAATCTGATCTTTCTGTCCTAGGAGGAATCAGTGTGACAAATGTGCACCCTCCAATTCGTTCACCGAGTGCCTCCAGTGTTGGGAGCAGAGAGAGGTAAGGAAAGTGTGTGAGAGAAGAAAAAGTAACTTCCACCTCCACAGAACATGCCTCAGTCTCTTCTCTCTTTAATGCACATAGATTTCGATTTATCTCACCTTCCCTGTTAACAGGTCAGGCCTGAGGGTTGTTACAGCACTCTTTGCATTCTAAAAGCAGTAATTTCATTTGTAATGTATTAATAGAACATGTAAAAATGTATTAACTCTGTAAATGATGGCTAGGTTGGCGTTATTTAAAGAATACCATTGATAAATTAGGTTTTAAGTTCAGAAAAATCAGCTAAAGGAAAACGCTGCATATTGAAAGCCCTTGTGGAACTATAAATTACTTCAGATTTAAGGAACTGATGTTACAAAGAGGGTTATTAAGAATTTTCTGCTGCAATACAGTTAAGTGAGCACTGTGTATCTACTGAGAGTCTACACAGATGTTTTTATCCCTTACTGATGGAATATTAATGAACAAATGTATTTACACAGTGTTGTTTGAAGAGTGCAGATCCATTAATGCGTTGCAATAAATTAGAGCATACATCTGACTTGAGATTAATTTTTCATGCAGAGAAAAATCAGATGATATTCATCCTACTTGAGTTGGAAATGCAGGTGCTTTTTAATCTAGAATACCTTTTGCTCTATTCCATTTACGTGGTAAATTCTGTGAAGGACTCTTACGAACAGTTTAAATGAACAGTTTAAATGGTTGTTTGAAGAGTCTTTACTTGCATTTAAAAAACGTGACTCAATATGCTGCTGCTTGAATTCATTTTGTTAGATTTAAATTATTCATTTTTATTTAAAAAAATAAGCAGGTATTTTTAAGTTTGATTGCCCATTCTCATCCTATTAGGACTAAATACATGAAAAAAGACAGATCTAGTTCTGAAAGTAGGGTCCAAGTTTTGGTAGACCTGCAGGGCTCTAAGAAAGTTTTCCAGGATAATGTAAATATGTGTTTTATCTGCCTTATTTGATTGTGTGGTTTACAGTGTTCAGTGGAGGTGCTTTTTTGTGTATGATCTGAAAGAAACGGAGATTATTTGCAAATCTTACACTGATGGATCAAACCACAAGTAATTCTCTAGTTTTGGAGCTGCACCATTAAAATTTTCCCTTTTGGTAATGCTTTATCAGTACACATCACAGGAAATAAGCTTGGATGTTGTATTCCATAAAGGGAATACTGCAGTGCTCTGGGTTCAAAGAAGCAAAGTAGATTAGCATTCTGAGGTCTTGGAAAGCATCAGTGTGTAAGAGGTGTCCAGTTCTGACTCCTAATTTCACTTTTTTCCTGCCTCTTCTTGTAATTTCCAGTTCTGGCTCCTCCAGCAGGCCACCAGGAGCTGATTCCACACACAAAGTCCCGGTTGTTATGTTGGAGCCGATCAGAATTAAACAGGAGTCGAGTGCACCAAACGAGACCTTTGATTTCCCAATTGTTGTCGTGAAGCAAGAGACAGAGGAGGAGCCCCGGCCTCGGAATGTAATATTTGCAGCTAGAAAGATCTCCTTTCTCTTTGGAGGGTAGTTGGTATTTATGGGGGGTAAAATAATTTACTCATATTCTCTTGGGAACTGTTTCAGGGGAAAACTAAAAAGCCACATAAAAGGAAGAGCTGAAATTCAAAATCAAACTAGCCCTACTGCCAATTAAATTAACTGGTGTGATCAGACTGCTTTTATCCATTGAAAACCTGGGAAGTCTGGAAATAACTTGCAGAGGTGAAATTTTCAGGTGCTGCTGAGAAGTGTTTCCAGTCATAGTGAAGGAATATCCATAAGCAGGAGTACTAGATTTTTGGGCCATCAGAGATTAGTTTTTTGTTAGTGGAGCAGTAAATAGCCTTTTACTAAGTAGCTAATTACTTGGGTTCATTTGCCTGTGTTATAATAACTTTTGCTTGCATGTTGCAAGTTCTATGGCTGCTTGCATGTAAGTCTGTTATTCAGGTCAGTTTGCACATTGTTAAGGTCATGTAAATTCACATAAATACTGTAACCTGGCTTCCTTTGTTTCTTCCTGCAGTCCATACTTACGTCACTGCTGCTGGATACCAATCACAGTTCCACTTCTGATGAAGCTGTGCTAAGAACAGATGCACCAGACAGCACAGATGATCAGCCAGGGGTACTGCAGGAGAACACATTCACTGGGAAAACAGGATGGATGGGATCCTCCCATGCTGGGGAGGGCAGAAAAGAGGATGATCCCAATGAAGATTGGTGTGCTGTGTGTCAAAATGGAGGGAAGCTGCTTTGCTGTGAGAAGTGTCCCAAAGTATTCCATCTTTCTTGTCACGTCCCTACACTGATGAGCTTTCCAAGGTAATTATGACCCCTTCAATTCCATCTAAAATTGCACCAAAAGACATTAGACTTGTATTGTGAAATGCAGGATAAGAAGTTTCAGTCTCAGAGAAAGAGCAGTGTCTTCTTTAAAGTCTTTTATCCAGAAGTTTTATTAGTTGGAGAAAATCTGAATTTTCATGAAACTTCAGCTTAATTGTATTTTTTTCTACATAATCTGTAGTAAAACTTCACTCTTTTGACAATTAAGCAAGATCACATCTAGGGCATCTATTATTAAAACTGGGACACAAAATTACCAATGTGTCATAAAATGTTTTAAGGGTGACTGAAAATATTTATATTTCTTAATAATAATGATTTTTAAAAAAGAAAAATTAATAGATGCCTACAAGAAAACTCTTAAGAAATATATAGTAATAAATATATTACTTCAGTGCTAAACATGGCTATGCTCCAAGCATGGGCTGTGTAGTGACTGACACTTTCTATAACATCTCAGTGTAGAAACAAGCATTAAGCTTTCTTGATTGGCTGTTACAAAGCCATTGCTCAGTTTCTTGACTTTCAAAATAGAGTCTTAAATAGGTTATTGTTATAAGCATTACCAGCCTTTGCTTCTGGAATTAGTGTCTTTGATTCAAATAAATGGCGTTTTGCAATGCCCCAGCTTGGAAATGTCATGCAGTAAGCTTGTTTGTATTAAAGGATAAAAACATTGGTTAATGCTTTTATAAATATTAGGTTTTCTGATTAAATATCAGCATAGTTTACTGGTGTAAAACATTTGGATAGCAACTTAGATTAGCCCATTGATCACCTCTGTGCTACTCTGAACAGGCATATTTCTGGAAGTATATCTATCTTTTAAATGTCACTTGAAATGGCACATAAAAATGTTTCTCTTACTTTTTGAAACTTCAAATCCCAGGGCTTTTTTAAAAAAATGTTACATGTTACAGCTTTGTGCCATAAGGAAAACCCAGTAAGGTGACAGTAAGCACTTAAATTAATAAATATTTGTGCCTTTCTGTCAAGGAAACAAAAAATAATCTTGAAGCAGGTAAATAACTATGCATTACAAGACTTGTTTTCTATTAAAATTAAATATTCAAGAACAAGTCTTGAAGATGCTTCATTTTTACTGGATCATTCAGTGGAAACGGAGGTGATGATGTCTGAGGGCAAGGGAGCCAAAAGCAACTTTGATGGCAAGTGTTCAGATGTGAAGAGCTGCCTATTACTACAAGTGCATTGTGTTCCTGGGCTCCAGAGCACAGTCAGCTGAAGTTTCCTCCTGACTTTGGACGGATCAGGTTTTGGTTCTCATCTGTGTGGGGTTGCTTGCCCTTTTTTTTTTCCCCCAGCTGTAAATTTGCCAAACAAACTTCAGTCTATTAGCATTCGTTCCTTCAAACACACTAAGTAATTTCGTTATTATTATGGCAGCAGTGTCAGTCTGCTGCTTTCATGATCGCTTTTTGTTCCTGTTTCAGGTGGATAGAGCAATTTCATAGGTTCATACAGTCACAGGATGGTTTGGGTTGGAAGGGACCTTTAAAGCCCCTCTAATTTGACCCCCCCTGCAATGCTCAGGGACGTCTTCAACTAGCTCAGGTTGCTCAGAGCTCCAACCAACCTGGCCTTGAATGTTTCCAGGGATGGAGCCTCTCCAGGCAACCTGTGCCAGTGTTTCACAATCCTTACTGTAAAAAAACTTTTTCTTTTTATCTAGTCTGAATTTACCCTCCTTCAGTTCAAAGCAATGTTCCCATATGGATTCACAAGGCCTCTGCATCTTTTTTCCTCCATTCCAACCCATCACATTCTTCCTGATTCTTGGATATTTTAATGCATCATTCCTCTATCTTTAATTTGTGTCTTGTTTTCTTGTATCACAAGATCTTTAGGTCATGGCCTGTATCAATTTTTGCATATCTGCTACATGATTTCTGTAAGGCTCATCCAGGCACAGAGGTGACACTGTCATAAATTACTCTGTGAAGTTAAGACAGTAGAAAGTAAAACTTCCTCTTGAAGCAAAATGCCCATCATTCACCACTGTATGCTAAAACTGGCAGATGGTGAAAATCTTTGGATCACTCTGAATAGAAAACAGTAAGATTGTATTTTTAAATTTATGAAGTCTTCTGCCTTACAATTGAAATTAAATAAAGGGTGCTGCAGAAACCATTTCCCATTTATGAAGACACTGTTATTATAGCATACCTCTGAGCAAATACATGCAGTTAGGTCTCATAACTGGTTATTGCTGGATTCTGTCTTCAGTGTGACGATTCAGCCCTCTGGTGGTTATCTGCAGGCAGCAAGTTTCTTTTTTTGTGGAGAACTATATTAAAAACATAGACTTTTCATAGTTTTTTCAAAACTGTGCGGTTCATAAATTATGTTCTACAATCAGTGGACACAGCTTGCAGAACTAATTATGTCATAGTCTTATGCTGACCTTTAATTCTCCAGGGTTGTCTTACACAAACTGGTAAAATGAACATCTGAAAGTTTTAGGGAGTGAAATATTTTCAGTTTTACAAAAAGTCTTGTCTGTGGTAATCTCTGTCGAGGAGTAGTGTGCTGTAGATCAAGCTTGTAGGGAATATATAGTTCTCACTGTATAATACTAACACTTTTCCTTCTGTTCAGCCCATATGATTCCTTCAGTTTCTCTGTACTCATGGTTGTACAGGGCTCTGAATAGTGCTTTCCTTAAATCCTGGGAGCCTAAGTGAAAAATTTCAGTCTTGACAAAAGTAGAGACCATCCATCTATGTCTCTGCTAGGACACCATTAATGACACCAGTGCCACTAGAAAGAAACAAAGTTGTAGTAAAGCATTTCTGCCAGCCTTTTGTAGTGTTTTAAAAATCACCACCAAGAAAACAACAGAGATGCAGAGAAAACCCACCCCTCAGATGAGGGACTTAGCCAGAAATATGTGGAAAGCCTTCTGTCAAAGGTGTGCTCCCTCACTGAGGCCAGTGTGTCTGTTTGTCTCTTTAGTGGAGAGTGGATTTGTACATTCTGTCGGGATTTGTCCAAGCCAGAAGTTGAGTATGACTGTGATAAACCTGCTCACAGCTCTGAAAAAAGGAAATTGGAAGACACCGTGGGTTTGGCACCCATAGACCGTAGGGTAAGGATAAAGTTATTATTTAAAGCTTTTAAACTGAAGCAATTTTTAGCTTTGAGTATTAGAAACTTTCATCAGTGTTTTACCTGGTTTCAGTTGGCAACTTGTGTAAATATGCTGAAGTTAGTATTTTATGTGGGCTCTTAGTCTACATATAGAACCATTTATGGCAGAGTGGTAGAAGACTCTCAGGTTCACAGTGTATAACACTGATTATGTGGGTGGTTATGATGAGATTTATTGCTAATACAGTATCTAAATATTGCCAATGCA
>VZRR01005883.1:33539-47963 GCA_013398015.1 Oreocharis arfaki | reverse complement strand
AGGGACTCTGGAGGGATGTGGCAGTGGGGTAGATTGCTGTGCAGAGCACTGTGAACACACAGGGACACTCACCCCCCGGCCCTGCCAGCTCTCTGCACTGTGGCAGAGGCAGTTCCTGGAAGAACCTCCCCAGAGTCTCGGGAGTGCTTGGAGCACTCGGGATATCCCCACTCCCCTGATCCTCTGTTTGCACCCCGCAGGTACCTGGGGCTGCAGTTTTTCTTCGAGGTGGGCGCTTTCCTGTGCTTCGGGGCCGTGTATCTGATCCTCCGCAGGCAGGAGAGGGAAGCCAGGCAGGCACAGGAGACAAAGGCGGAGCCAGAGAAGGAGAAACTGGCAGGAAACCCCATAAAGACCCCGGAATCCAAAGTGTGACACCGCAAAGGTGGATTGTGGTCGTGTCAGGGGAGGTGGAGCCACGCGCATCAGCCCACACCCGAGCTGTGGATGCTCCGAGTGATGGACCCTGGGGCTGCCTCCTGATCTCCCAGGTGGGATGAAGTCTTCCTGCAGTGCTGGGGATCCATCCACACGTTGTTCTCCACCTCAGGGGTGCAGCTTGTTCCTTCTCATGGATTAGTCCATCCACTTCAACCCTTGGACTCTGCAGCCTCCTGGATTTGTGTCCTTCAGAGCATTTTTTCCTGCTGACCGTCTCAGTGATGCCAGCCCTGAGCATTAACCATAAACCTGAAGGGGTTTGTGGGTGGTTTTTTGCGTGGTTTTTTAAATAAATCATTTTTAATAAATGGTTTTTTACTGAACCCATGGATCTCTGTGACTGATGGTTTGTCCTTGCCCTCGGAATGTCAGCTGTGGCTGTTCCCTTTCCTCTCCTGGTGTTCGATGCCCTCTGCTTCTGGAAGGCTTCATCCAGCTCCAGCTGACACTGCTGGGATTTCTGTCACCGCTTTTGTTGCAAGGACCAACCTGCACATCTGCGGGGATGAGGATCCTGGGGAGGGGAGGACACCAAAAGGACTCAGAGGTCCAGCCCAGGACAGAAACTCCCATTCCTGCTTTGGCAGCAGGGACATATTTTGCAATAATAACAATAATAGTTCTTAATTTTGCATTATCAGCAGTTCCTTTCTGATGGTCAGTGCTTCTCACAGGAGCTCCCTGAAGCGCGTGGGAGTTCGGGTGCATTCCTGGTTTGCAGTTCAACAAGGGCAGAGCTTTTCCCAGGGATGCAGGATCAGAGGGCGAGGTTGGAGCCCTCTCCAGACTGGGCAGAGCTTGTGGTTGAACCCTCTGAGCCCAGAGCCAGCCAGCCCTGGGCTCCCTGAAGGGGCTTCTGTCTGTAATTATGGGGTGGAAGTGCAGCCTGGCATTATTTTGGTCCAGCTGCCTCTGTGTCCTGCATTCCGCCCGTGCTGGGGCTCCTTCCCAGCCAGGAGGGAATTGTGCTGCTCCCACCGCCAGCGAGCAGCCACAGCCACAGGGTAACTTTGTCATTTGTGGCTCCAGGATGGCCTTTAGTAGGGAAAACAAAGCTTGTAAGTTCAACCCAAAGATGCAGAAAAGAAATACACAGAGGGGGAAACTCATTCCCTCCTCCCACCCTGGCAAATACCTTCTGGAAAGGGCTGGGTGTGCAGGGAAGTGGAGGGGGGAAGGCCTGCAGGGAAGTGACTGAATTTAGCTGTTTGCCCAGCCATTCTGAGGGACCCAGTTACCTCAGTGCAGCCTGAGAGGTTGACTGGAATTTTTTTAGGGCGTCGGGTTGGGTTTTTTTTCTTCTTTTTGTGCAGTGCCTCGTGTTCACTGAGTTAAGAGTTTACAGCCCTGTTCGGGGTACCAAGAAGTGATGCCTGGCTTCAGGGAAGGTTCTGGAAGGCAGAGGTGGATGCTGAAGGGATGTAGGAGGAGCAAACGAGGAAGGACGAGTAGCATTTGCTGACCATGAGCTTTGGAAAGCCAAAGCCTGGGAGAGTTCTGCACTATCCCCTTTTCCAAGGCAGCATCTGTTGCTAAAGCAGCAGGAGAGGATTGGGAATGAGGTTCTCAGGGCAGGAGCAGGGCAGAGGCAGCCCACGATGCCCACAGTGGTCACTGCAGCCCCGGCAGCCCAGGAATGTGCGGCATGCGCGGAGGAGAAGGTTCTTTCCTGGCTGAGCACAAGCCTTGGCTCCCGGGCGGCTCCTGCCCTGCTCAGCTCCATCCCGACTCGCTCCGAGGTACTTTCCACACCACAACAAACAAACAACAGCACAGCTCGCTCCATATGGCAGGAAAAGTGGGGAGCTGCAGTGTGCTGTGCCAGGAATCGGCCACGGATTCGATTCCTTGCCCAGGGAAGTGTCCAAGGCCGGGCTGGACGGGGCTTGCAGCAACCTGGGGTAGTGGAAGGTGTCCCTGCCCTTCCAAGCCAAACCATTCTGTGATTCCATGGTTCTCTTCCCCATCCCACTGGAGCCCCTCAGGGCTGTGCAGCCTTCCTGAAAGCCCCTCAAGCCACTGAAAGCAGTGGTTCCACTCGCAGAAAGGAAGGGAAAAGGGGAAAACTAAACCCTTTCCCAAAACAAGCAGCAAGTTTAATTGCCTGCGGTGCTGCTGCAGGTGGCAGACAGGCTGCACATCCCTCTCCTGCCTGGTTGGGATCCTGATGGGTGCACCAGGGACCTGCAGGATGGCCTGGCCAGCTCGTTCTCACTGCTGGGCTCAGGGCTCCACATGCATTTTCCACTTGGAAAACTCCCATCACATCGCAGAGGGGTTCGGCTGAGGCAGTGCACGAGCTGGTACAGCCTGGATGCTTCCTTCCCTCGTTACCCCTGCAGCAGAGGACAGATCCCTGGGGATAGGCACCCAAGGCCCTTGCAAGCAGCATGTCTTAGCTCTAGGCCTGTTATTCTGCTTTTGCTCCGGTAATTTCCATCCCTTTGGGCTGGAGTTTCTACAAAGAGAAATAAACCCCCGTTTCCCCGTCCCCTCCTCCGGGCTCTTTCAGAACGCCGCTGAAAGGGACCGGCTTGCCTGGGAAGATTAAAGGGAGGCAGCTTGGAAAGGCTGCTCCCAGCTCCTGTCAGCAGGGAGGAGATAAAACCCAGGGAGTATGGAAGGGTTGGCAGCAGGAGGAGTGTTTGATGCAGAGCGAGGGGCAGGCAGGTGCGAGGGCTGCAGAGAAAGGCGGCAAAGGAAGGGGCAGCAGCGGCAGGACGCACCCTGCGCCGGCTGCCAGGTTCTCCCCTGAGCAGGAATCCCCTGGAGACAGCCTGAAGCAGAACCCACAGAGCACTGAGGGGTGCAGCACCGGCCGTGAGCTGCACTGGGGAGGTTATCAGGAGTGAATCCAGCTGGAGCAGAACTCCACAGACCTCCTGGAAGTGGAGCACTGGATGTCTTCCTGCAGCACTTCGTGGTACCAGGGGTCACAGACCTGGAGGCAGAACAGTGCCTTAGGGCTGGAGGGAATTGCACGAGGTCAAGAGAAGGAATTACAGCTGGAGAGAGGGATCCAAAGTGTTTACAGAGCCGAGAGCTGCTTTGCAGCAGAGCACAGTTCCCATTCCTCTGGAAAAAGAGCAAAGCTGAAGCCTTTAAATCACCCTTGGTGTTGTTTAGCTCAGCCAGATCTCTGCCTGGGCTGCTCCTGGCTCTGCTGCAGTCACACCCAAAGGGTTCCCCCTGGCTTCCTGCTGCTGTTCAGAGCAGGTTTTCCTGCACAGGGGATAGGGATGGTCCTGTGTGCATTCTGTGTCTATTTGCAGGGGGGCAACAAAACGTGAATCAAAACCCAGGGAATGTTTCTATTAAAATTCACTCAAGCTGCCTCTGGCAACCTGAAATCTGTTCCCAGAAAATGCTCGCTGAAGAGACACAGTTTGTCGCCAAAAGACAAAGAATCGCTGTGCCTGGGACTGAGGCAGAGCTGTGGATGGAATCCAGCCCCCAGGCTGGGGAAGAGGAAGGCAAATAACCCATAGATGTTACACTGAAGTTCAAGAAAATCCAGGAAGTTCCCACTGGGATACTGAAAAGATGAGCCAAGGAATCACTGAATTGCTACCAACTAACGCCACAGTTCCCAGAAACCGGAGGTTTCCAGGGATCTCGGAAGGGGAGAACAGGAATTAGGCAGATCCGGCCGCAGCTCGGCGCCGATCCCTGGACAGATGCTGAAGAAGTGGCACATCCACGGGCAGTCACTGGGGTAGGGATGTCGGGGGTTGTCTCACACAGGTGACACCAAACACTTCATCTCTCCTTCGGGCAGGCACCTGCCCCACCTGGGGAAGCTGCGCTCCCTCCTGGCTGAGGGAAGGATTTTGACCCTGTCCCACCTTGTCCTCGTAAAGCAATTATCAGCCAGGTGGAATGCTGCAGAGAGGAGAAAAAGAGAAGGAGAAAAAACAGGCCTAATTGGAAAGCTTCAGCTCCAGGAGCTGCAGGTAGTTTGCTGCCTGCCCAAAAGGATTTACGTCCAAGAATCTCACCAGGGTCTGTCCCGTCTCTAGGACTAATCAATATTTTAATTAATTACTTGGACGGCGAGAGAAGCAGGAGATAATAAAATTTCTGCCTACGGTCGTGAATGCTGTGGACGGCAGGATTGGAATCCAAATCATTCACAGCAGATGGGAGAAATGGCCTGAAATGGAGAATACTGGGATTTAACATCAAGAGCAAAACACTGGTGCAGGGGAAGGGGGGCTGGGGTGCAAAGTTTGCCCTGTGAGGAAGGGGATGTGGCACCAGCTCGGAAGTTTTAAGCTCATATCATCCCTTTAAATTAAATTGGCATTCAGCAGGATTCACTGCCTGTCCTGTGAGGGGAAGGTACAGCCCCTGGCACTTGGAGGCATAAAATTATCTCCCCGTGCTGCTGAACTGAGCAAGTTTCCCTGCTTATTGCCAAGTGCATCCCCTCCAGCTGTGCTCTCTCGAAGGTCTGAGCAAACGGAGCAGAGTAAATCAGGAGTGATCTCCTGCGTTAGGAGACAGGCTGAGTAATGATTACTCCTGAAATACGGAATTCATCTTCGGGGCTTAATGGGCTCACCATGGAGCCGTGCAGGAGCTCGTAGCTGAAGGTTCTGAAAGGATTGTGGCGAGGGAAGAGCACCCTTTACCCTGCAGATGTGATAAGGGCTGACGCCGCTCCCCGAGCGCGTTCCCAGCCCCTGCCTCATGTGGTGCTTCCAGGGTGCTGAAGGACAGAGGTGCTTTCACACGGCGCTGATGAAGGCTGCCAGGACATTTTAATCCCTCTCCCCTCACTCTTCAAGGTAGAATGTCATTTGCTAAAGCAACCAGAACCTGAGGTGTTCCAAGCTGTGCACACTGGTACAGCTTTCTGAGCAAACGCAGGGAAAAACAACCTTCCCTGGGGAGACCTGCTGTGGAATTCTTCTTGCTCTTACACCTGCTGTTAGAAAAGGCTTCCCTTTCCTCCCTCCCCATGCCCTGTTTGTCCCAGTGCCATAACCTAATTACACACTGGGCACTGAATGTGTCCCAGTTGCACTCAAGAAGCTTTGGGGACTCTGTGCTCATCTTTCTTTCCCCCCCCCAGTTTCTGATTTCTTGTGACTGCAGGAGTGCTCTGGAGCACAGGCTGGGCACAAATAAAGAGCTGTTCCAAAACCTGTGGTCTGGGAGAGGGGAAAGCACCTGCAGGAACAATAAATCCAGGTGGATGGGGGTGGCATGCTGGGAAATGGAGACACTGTTGATGGTAATCAAACTGGGAACACTGGGGAAAGCTCAGTTCACAGCCTGCCTGATGGGGTACAGCCCCCACAGCCCCGAGGCAGGACAGATCCACGCCCAGCCCCAGAGGAAGGAGATGCAGCAGCTGTGCCTGATTCACAAAAGCCAAAATAAGCACAGTTTTAAGGCAAAAGACACCAGCTACAGACCCCCTTCCAAAAAATATTTGTTACTGCAAACGAAGAGGAATCCAAGAACGATGGAAAGGCCCAGACATTTCAGAGGCCTTGCATCATTCCTGGGATGAGCCTGAGCAGACTGAGGCACACAGGCCTTGGCACTGGCAGATGTGTGTGGGCAGCAGAGGCGGAGTGGGGGAAGTCCAGGAGCAAGAGACTGGAACTCACCTGGACTGACAGTGCCACCTTCGTCTCCCAAAGGCCTCACAGTGCATCCTGCTGCACTGGTCTCCTGCACCCAGAGCAGAAGGGGCACAGCCCTGCCTGTCCCCTCCAGCAGGGAGGTGACACCTCCAGCTGTCCCAGGGCTGAGCTGGGGCTCACCTGGCCTGAGGATGTTCAGGCACACAGGGATTTCTCTGGACCCTGGTGGTACCACAGGCAAGCCCAGAGGAAATCACAGCTTTCCATTTTCCAGGAAACTGGGAAAAAAAGCTGTGGTTAATGGCTGCAAAGTTTCCTGCGTTCCTCATTCCTCAGGGGAGCCATTGCAGAAGATGTTCTGGGAACAGAGGATGCAGGAGTGACCGCCGCCTAAAAAAAGCCGGGAATCTGTGGCAGCTCGGGCCGGGTGTCTCTGCAGGGAGCAGCATCCCAACAGGGTGATCCTGATCTCCCAGGCAGCCTCCGCCTTCCCACTGCCACCCCTGCTGTCACCCCCCCTTTTCCTGAGCCGGGAGACATGCCGGGCGCAAGCTGTGCAGAGGAATGAGGCAGCCACAGGAACATTCCCTCCCGCCCCTCTGGAGACGCCGGGGTGAGGTTCTGCTGGCTCGCCAAGGCCCCCGAAAGCAGCCATCCGCCTGCCCCCCATGTGCACCCAGTGTTGCGGCTCCCAGAAACACAGCTGGGCCCTGAAGGGGCGGAATGTGCCCCCTGAAGGGGTGGAATGTGCCCCCTGAAGGGGTGGAATGTGCCCCCCAAGGCTCAAAGGGCACGGCTCTGTCAAACACGGCAGGCTCAGAGCGTGCTGGCAATCCCGGGAAGCAGCACGTGCCCGTGCTGAGCCGAGTCCTGGAGGGCGATGGAGGCTCGCACACGCACCTCGAATCCCCTCTGGCCCGCACAAATCTATTTTAGAGGCAGCTTTTGAGCCAGAGGACTCCACTCGTAGTCTGGGTATGGCTGAATAATGGAAAAGGAGGGAGAAGTTAGGCGGCAAATGCACGTAGTAATAATGGATATGGCGGGAGAAATAATTGAATGCAAGCAAAGGAGGGAGTGAAACAAACAGAGGGAATGTGGAGGGGGAGCATCCACCTCCATCACCCCAAACACCGGGAACAGCCAAAAGCTGCTGGAACAGGCCCTGCAGACACGGGGCAGAGCAGCCCTCCCAGGGCCATGGGCTTAGCTCTCTGCAGCTAAACAAAATAAAAATACTGTGGGTTGGTGGGGGAGCAGAGAGATAATCCCCATCACAGGACAATCCACAGTGAAAACAAACCTGGACTCCTGCCAGAGGGCAGGGTTGGATGGGATATTGGGAAGGAATTGCTCCCTGGAAGGGTGGGGACGCCCTGGCACAGGGTGCCCAGAGAAGCTGTGGCTGCCCCTGGATCCCTGGAAGCATCCCAGGGCTTGGCAGGGGATGGAACAAGGTGGTATTTAAGGATATTTGAAGGACCTTCCAACCCAAGGCAATCTGTGATTCTATTCTATGATTCTAAAACTCAGGGCCCCTGGAGTGGACGGAGAATCACAGGACCACAGATTCACAGGATCACAGATTCACAGGATCCCACCTCTCCGAACACCCTGTTCCAGTGTTCCCCCACCCTCAGCACAGAAATTCTGCCCTGTTTCTGGTGGGAATCTCCTCTCCTTCAGCTCAAAGCCACTACCCCTTGCCCTGTCATTCCTAAAACACTCTGTCCCACTTCCCTCTTTAACTGACTGCAGGAATGCCAGCCCCTCCCCAGGGCACTGCATGCCATCCCACGCCGTGCCAGGATGTTCCCCTGCTCCCTGCAGAGCAGTGGGAGCTCTGCCCCTGTGCTCTGCCTGCCCAGCAGCCTCCAGCAGAGGCTGGCGAGGTCGGTGGGGACGGGAGCGAGTGCTGCAGGTCGTGTGGCTGTCACGGCGAAGGATGGATGGGGCCAGCACCACGGATCTTCTGCAGGGGTGTAAATCAAGCCAAGGAGAAATGGGAACCTTCAAGGGGATGCCAGGAAAAGCAGAGGAGAGCGGGAAACAGTACCAGTGGCAGCGAGGCGGGTGGGGGAGCAGCAGAGGTGCCAGGGGATGGAGGGGAGCTCATGCCAAGGAGAGCACTGTGGCAGGAGAATATCCTGTCCCCTCTGCTGGCATCTCTTGGTGGCCTCTTGATCCTTTCTTGTACAGAGGCACAAAATGTGAATAGAAGTGTGCTGGGCACAGCCCCTGAGAAGGGGCAGATTTGTGAGGGATGGTATAAATGCGTGCGTGTCTCCTGTGAAGGGGAAAATGACCTTTTTCCTCACGTAACACAGCCACAAGGCCAGTGGTCTCCCTTTCCCCTTCCTTCCCCAGATTTCACCTGGGAGCAGCCCTCACCCTGGGTTCAGGGGATGGCTGAAATGCTGTGGCTGCTCAGAACCTCCTCGGGGCTGTGGTTTAGCGCAGACAGAGCTCTGGGGCTTTAACTCCGAGATTAACAAATGCTAATTCCACTTCCACGTTTCTCTTCCACAAAGGGAAGAAGCGAGGCATAGGATTCCTGATTTCTGAGGGGGGGAAATTAAAATACAAGAAACGAGGTGCTTCTGTTGTGCCCTGCGTGCCTGCTGGTGCGGGCTCCTCTGGGAATCACCTCCTTCCCAATCACACAGAAACATCTCAGCTGCTGAGTTCAGCAATTATTTGGGGCTGCTGCGGGCAGGGATGCTGCTCCTGGGGGCAGCTGGGATCCGGTTCCCTGCACTTCATCCCCCCTCAGGCTTCTCCAGACACAGCAATAATAAGTGAACTCAGAGTCCTGAAGCCAGGAATACATCATGACACGGGTGACACTTGTAATTGAGAGTTTCTTAATTGCTGTGTTTGATTAAAGAGAGCTGCCAGCTTTGTGCATAAAAGGCAGAGACTCCAGAAACCCAGGGAAGGAAGAAAAGAGGATAAGAAGAGGATGGGAACAGAAAAACGCGAGATCAAGGAGAAGAAAGACTCGGGAGAAATCTTGTTGGAGTACCAGAGATAAGGGAGACAAAAATAGAATGAGTGGTTTCACTTGTGACTACATCCATGTTTATTTCTGCCCTTTTGGGGCAGAAATACAGGGATTTGCGCTCTCCCGGTGTGAAATGCAGCAGCTTTTTAGCACCACAAAGCGCCAAAGATAAAGGCAGCATATCAAAAAGAACTAAAACCGACTGGGAAATTGCTCTTTTGTTGTTGTTGTTGAAATAACGCGCCAGGGAAAGAGGAAAGCCTTTCATTAGAACTGTGGTGGCTGCGCTGCCAGGAGCGCCCTGCTCCAAGGAGCCACGAGCTGCACCCTGTGGGTCCCAGGCGTGCCCCCTGCCTCTGCAGCTCCTGCCAAGGTCAGGGACACATCCCCCTGCATCTCTGGCCCCTCTGGGATGGGGGTGGTTGTCCCTCTCCAAGCTATCTTCCAGGGATATTCCTGACCTCTGCAAGGGGCTCGGGGGGAAATCCAAAATGTTGATCTCAGGGGGACGACAAGCACAGAGAAAAGAACTAGAAGAATGGGGGCGGCTTCCCTTTTTTGGAGGGGAAATTCCTTCCTGGGCTGTTATTCCCTCCCTTGATGCTTTTTGCCAGCCCAAAGGGAGGCAAAGCAAGGGGAGCAGAGCTGTTGAAGAGCCCAGAGAGGGTCCAGCTTTAGGAAGAGCATGGTCAGCACAGGATATGTGCACTCTTCTCAGACTTGGCTTTCCTCTTGTCCATCATTTCCTTCATTTCCAAAGGCATTACAGAGAGCAGGAGCCTGGCTCTGTCCTGCTTGGATGGGTGTGGATGGGAATGGATAGGATGCTTCAAGGCTGCAGGGGTGAGCCTGGCTTGGGTAAATCCTCCATCCTGTGCAGATTTGTTCCAACTCGGATGACTTTTTTGTCTTTGTATGAGCTCCTTAGCACTGACCTCACTGCTCCCAGGTGGAAGTTGGCGATTTGGTGGCACTGCAGGGATAAAAATACTCCTTTTCCTCCGTCTTTCATTGCTGTCCTGGCTGCTGTCTCCAGCCAGCTCTGAGCAAGTCTGCTCTGAATGAAAACAACACCTCTGCAATGGGTTAGCGGGAAGAGAGAAGAAGGAGAAATCGTGGTGCAGCAGAGGTCTGCAGGGAGCTGGTGTCCGGGCACTGGGCCATGGTGGGGCAGGTCAGCTCTTGCACTGGGGATTTCCACAAATAAACGCCCAAACAGTTTCAGCTGGAGCCAAAATCCTCAGGAGACCCCTGAGAGGCTGCCTTGCACTGCCTCAAACAGGGGCTTTCAGTATACTGCCAGTGCACCACAAAAGCTTCTCCTGGGTGGAAACTTTGACCCCGAGAAATCTTTGCCTTGGGCAAAACCAGCCTGAGGAGTGTAAAATTTGGGGCACTCTGTAAATAGCTCTTTTCTTCTTCCCTTCAAGAAACCTCCAAACACACGGTGTGGTTTTCATGTCAAGCAGCTCCCCAGTAATCTGCAGCACAGGCTCGTAAAGCTTCCGGACTCATTAATTTAGAGAATCATCACCAGAAAAACGGGGGTCTGGTGATTTCTAGCGATTTCCTTCGTGAGCAGAGAGTCAAACTGAGCTGCTTCGTTCCTGCAACTCCCAGTTGCTCCCCACTGATGGGTTTTTTCCGCGGATCACCTGTGTCTGTCTCTCTTTAAGCTTTGACAAATGTGAGGGCTTCTGGCACAGACAAATGGTGCATCACACTTTCGGGAAGCTCGAGAGCATCTTCATTTTCTTCCTCTTGTCACACGTCCCCAGCCTTCCTTTCTGTGACAGCAGTGTCCCCAGGAGTTTCTGGGCTGCCACCACGGCTCCCTGAGCGAGGCTGGGTGTGGAGATCCACTGCTTCGTGATCCTTCTGGGAAACAGCACAATTCCAGGAGCAGCGTCCTCCTGGCCCTTCAATACCTAAAGGACCTTCAGAAAGATGGGGATGGACATTTCAGCAGGTCCTGCAGGGAGAGGACAAGCAGGGAGGGCTGTAAACTACAAGAGGGAAGATTCAGACCCGATATAAGGGGTTTTACACTGAGGACGGGGAGGCCCTGGCACAGGTTGCCCAGAGAGGTGGCATCCAGCTTTATTTGCCCTCTCCAGGCGTGCCCAGACCTCTGGGTGATCTCTGCAGGGCTAACACAGAGGAGGGGACAGCAGCAGTGGCACTGTGCCTCGTCTCCCCTGACAGCCCACGGCAGCACGGCTGGGTCTGGTTTCAGCATCTCGCTCCAAGGACAGCCTCAAGGGAGCTCATGTGGCAGCAGAGAGGATAATCAGAGGCCAGGAAAACGCGAGCTACTGGGCAGCAATCGGTGTCATTTAACCTGGAGGGAGGGCGGGGAGAGGAGACAGTGACAGTGATCAATTATGCAAAAGGTCATTGCAGAGGGGGAGCTTCCAGGGGCAGCGGCAGAAGTCGTGGGCTGAAATTACAGCAAAGGAACAGCCAGGCTGGGACAGCATCTACAGCTACCAGGAGGGCACAGCCCGGGGCTGAGCGGGGAGAGAGGGAGGGAGGGCTTTCATTGCACCCACCCTTTCTGGGGACAGCCCATCGGGAATGAGCAGCTCAGGGTGCCTGAAAGGATCCCCATCAAAGGTATTGGCAAAAGTGGTTTAATACAAACTCAGGAAAATGCAGCCGAGCAAAGCTCAGTGGCAAGGGTCGCTCTGTCACCGCCCACAGGGGCGGAACACACCGAGGAAAATCAAGTTAGAATCGGCTGAGAAGGATTTGCACAGGGGCTGAAGGCACAAAAGGGTAAGACAGACCCCCAGGCTGAGTGCAGCCCCTCACTGCCTGAGCTCCTGGTGGAGCTGAGCTGTGGCCAGCTCCAGCCTTGGTCTCAGGCTTGGACAGGGGTTTCTGTCTAAATGGATTAGCTACAGGGAGTTAATTAATGTAATTCAGAGCCCCAGCAAGGATCTGTTGAGCACAGAGGGTGTCTCCCCCCGGGCAAGGAAGGATCTCTTAGTCCTGGGTAAGGAATCTCAAGCCCTGAGAGATGTCCCTGCTCCAGGGGAGATGCCACCACGCAGCCACACTGCTGAGCAGGGAGAGCTCCAGGAAGGCTCCCAGGCCACCACATTTATGGGATGAAGCAGTTGGACTGTGCACTAATTGCACCCAATGGGAAAAGCCAGCATGAGGCTCCTGGTACCCACACCTGTCTTTATTCCTTGGTGAACGAGGCCTGGGAAAGCCGCTGGATCCGTGTGTTCCTCACGTGCTCTGTGCTCCAAGCTCACACACCTCCGTGCCTGCGGGGCCACTCCTGCTCTGGGGGGTTCCTGGAGGAATTCTTGGCTTGGATGCTGCTCAAGCCTTCCCGTCCTTTAGAGCCAAACTGGTGCTGGTTAGAGGGGGGCAGTGCACCCATCCCGGTGTGAGGCTGAGCTCTCCCGCTCCTTCCCAGCCTTGCTTTTGGCTAATCCAGCCTCATGCTCCCCAGGCACCCCAGCTGGCCTGCCCTGTGTCTGCTGTGAGCAGCCAGGGGCTGAGCACCCCACCCTTTGGGGGGACTCCACTCTGGGGGAGGTGCTCGGGGGAAGAAGCAGCCCCGGAGCCGGGAGGTTCTGTCAGCTGCAGCTGCACTCCTTGGAAAGTAATTCTGAAATGATGGATCTGCTGCTGCGTGCAGGCTCTAAAAGAACAGAGAGATAAATGGGAGAGGCTGCGGGGAAGAGTTATGGGAATGATTCAGGAGCTGGAAAAGCACATGTGAGCGTGAGGGATGAAAGCAGCCCTGGCCGTGGAGATTATGGCAGCAGAGGTTGGGAGGCTGCTGAGCTGCTTCCCTGTGAGGACAAAGAATGCCTGATAGGAAAGGATCTCAAATGATCCTTGAGCTGGAGTTCAGGAGCTCACAAAGAGCTTGGACAATGCTCCCAGTCCGGGCTGGGACTGTTGGGGTGTCCTGTGCAGGGCCAGGAGCGCCGCTCGCTGGTCCCTGGGGGGCTGTTCCCACCCAGAATATCCTGTGCTTATTTGGAGAAGACGTGGCTGGCACAGGCTGAGGAGAGCCAGCAATTAAGCAGCGTGGCTAATTGCAGGTTGCCCTCCTGGGAAGCCTGTGAGCTCTCAGTAACCCCGAAGGAATTCCAGCACTGAGACCTCCCCATGTCCCTCCTGCTGCTCCAGGGATCCCTCTCGGGGTGCTGTGGGCAAGGACAGCAACTGGAAGCTGCCAGCGATGGAAATGCTCCCTGGAAGAGGGATTTCCATGAAGAAATCCACGGGGCTGAAGGGCAGGGAATGGGGCAGACAGCAGAGTGTTTTGGGACATGGCCTCACGCCTGCTTCACCCATGGGACCCCTCTGGCCCCAGCCATGCCCACGGGGCAGGGTGAGGGAGGAGCCTGGGGGTCCTGGCGTGGAGCAGGAGCTTGGGCAGGGGACAGGGCTGGGGGAAATGAGGGGTGGGGGAGGTTTTGGGCAGTCTGAGCTCCGGGGCAGGACAGAGCTGGGGGAGATGGGGGGNGCTCCGGGGCAGGACAGAGCTGGGGGAGATGAGGGGTAGGGAAGGTTTTGGGGAGTCTGAGCTCCAGGGCAGGACAGAGCTGGGGGAGATGAGGGATGGGGAAGGCTTTGGGCAGTCTGAGCTCCAGGGCAGCACAGAGCTGGGGGAAATGAGGGGTGGGGAAGGCTTTGGGGGAGTCTGAGCTCCAGGGCAGGACAGGGCTGCGAGGGTGCAGGGTGTCANGGAGATGAGGGGTGGGGAAGGCTTTGGGCAGTCTGAGCTCCGGGGCAGCACAGAGCTGGGGGAAATGAGGGGTGGGGAAGGCTTTGGGGGAGTCTGAGCTCCGGGGCAGGACAGGGCTGCGAGGGTGCAGGGTGTCAGCAGCTGCTTTCTGACCCAGCAGAGATCACCAGCTGCTGAGGGACGTGCCCCAGGCTCCTGGTTGGCCCCCTCTCTGCTGCCAGCACCACCTCCCTCCTCCTCCTGCTGGAAATTTGGAAATGCCCCAGCCTTGCTCCAACACCATGGATGAAAGGGCCCCACGGCAAAGCCCTGCTGCGAGTTGGATGGAGAGGGGTCACCTGCCCAGCTGGCATCTTTTTGCCAGCATTCATTGCTCTGCTGCCTTTTTTTTGCAGCTGGCCTCTCAGTTTGGAGCCACCCCAGCCACTCTTTTCTCCTCATCCGAAGCTGAACCCGATGGCCCTGCTGCAAAAGGCACAGCGCAGCTTCGCTCACAACTTCCTAAGCAGGTTTTGCCTGTGTCCGTCACCAATTAAACTGGAGATAAAACCAAAAAAGTCATTAGCAGAGGGTCAGCAAACAGGTTATTGGCTTGCTTTATCGCAGCTCCAAAATCCTCCTAAGAACAGAGCACTTTAGATTAATGGGGGGGGGGGGGGGGG
>VZRR01005883.1:0-33515 GCA_013398015.1 Oreocharis arfaki | reverse complement strand
AGGATTGGAAAGGTGCAATTTAGTTGATGTCATAATTTTGGGGGAAAAAAAAAAAACCAAAACAAAAGTGTTCTGCTACAGCTGTAGATCTCTCCCTGACTTTAATTGGTGTCTCAATCCCAGCTGTCTGTATTGATAAAATGCTGCCCATTAAAAAAAAAAAAGTATAATTAGCATTGGTTTAAAAGGTNTTGGTTTAAAAGGTACAAACATTTTAAAGAAAAAAAATTATTAAAAACCAGAAAAACTTCAACGCTTTTTTTTTTTTTAACCTTTTGGAAATTCGAGGGACTTGTCTCGGCTCTGTGCAAGTGTGAGGGAGAAGAGCAGGATGCCTAATTGCACAGCCAGCGGAGGAGTCTGGCAGTGACCCCAGCCACACCCACTGACACCGAGCATCTCATCAGCAGAGTGGTCACTGCACGTTCTGCAGCCGCTGAGGCACGGGGGCAGCTGGGCGAGGCAGGGCAGCCGCTGCTGCTGGGAATGAGCATTTCTGCCGGGCACGAAACCAGGATCCCTCGTGGAGAGGAGCACAGCCCATCCATGACTCCTTTGCATGGACCTTTCTGTGAACAACCCTGCTTGAGAGGCTCTGTCACAGAATCACGGGCTGGGGCTTGGCAGGGACCCTAAAGCCCACCTCATCCCACCCCTGCCATGGGCAGGGACACCTTCCACTACCCCAAGGTGCTCCGAGCCCCCTCCAACCCGCCCTTAAACACCCCCAGGGACGGGGCAGCCACAGCTTCTCTCTGAGAAACCTGTGCCAGGGCCTCAGCACCCTCCCAGGGAGGAATTTTTTCCAGCCTGGATAACTCACGGCTTTCCTGCACCGCTCTGCAGAGGCAGCACCTGGCCAGCACACACAAATTGAAGTTTCTGATCAAGCAAGTTTCTGACAGCACAGCCGAGCGCTCCAGAGCAAAGCAGGTTTTGCTCTCTGTGCCTCTGCCTGGCGTTTGCCATCTGTGCTGGCACCAGGACAAGCCTCTGGGGTCCCGAGGGGTCCCTGGGGCTCAGGGGATGCAGCAATGCTGAGCACAGAGAAACTCGAGGCACTGAGGGGAAAAGGAAGGAGAAACTGAGCTTCTGCCCTTCTAAGGATGTCTCTGCTTTATTACAGCCAATAATCCTTCACTGCATTTAAATTAGAGGAGTGAGTCTGGAAGCGTGGACCCTGATAACTTCAGGCTGGCAAAGGGCAATTCCCTTTGCTTGCCCTGAGCTCTCCCGAGGGCTTTTGCTGTAACCCCCTATCTCAGCAATGCCACCGCTTCTTTTTGGGTGTTTATACCCTTCAAACCACTCTGCACAGGCTTCAGATTCTCCTTTGCCATCATTCACTTGAGCTTTTCATATTTAACTCCTTTAATCTTCCACCAATAAATCACTGCCTCCCAAGCCTTCATCATTTTCAATGCTGCTCTCCAGAGTCCCTCCGGGATGCTGACACCCGTCAGGTACTGAGTTAATTAATGGATGGCACATCTCTGCCAGTGCCGAGCTGCACCCCTGGAAAACAGCCTGGGGAGTGCAGAGGAAAGGGAAGGTCAGGTCTGAGTGTCGGACGGGGCAGCCACACGTGTCTGCAGAGCACAGGCTGAGGAGCAAGAGGGAGAGAAGGAGCCCGTGTTCCTCTTGGAAGGGCGTGATCCAAGGGACGGCAGGCTCACCCTGCACACAGCTGGATGTGGGCTCTCTGGACCCCCCAAATCACACTCACACCCACCAGGCTCAGGGAGCACAGACATCTTTTTTGTGGCAGCAAATAAATACCAGTCGGACTGGAAGCCTGACCAAAGTTCCCCTCCAATAACTCATGCGAGGAGTGATTCTCCTCCTCCCGAGGCACACCCACCTCTTCCTCCTCCAGAGGGAGAGGAGGGAACTCAAAGCAGGGCTGTGCGATGAGGCTGAGGAATGAGCGGGTGTCACCTCTCTTTGCAGGGCCAGGAGACGGGTGAGGACACTGGAAGGGACACTGCTGAGAGGAAGATTTATTAACCTCTTGTTCCCTTTATTTTAGCACTCTCAAAGTCACCAATGCGCTTCTGCACCACTTCCAAAAAACAAAAGAGTTGCAGGTGCTGATAGCATCTGACTCCTCTGATTTACGAAAAACTGCTGGGGAAAGGAAGCAGAGATAAAGGAAGCTGATTCATGCTGCTGTCCCACGGGGAGAGGTCCTCTGGAGACACCACCAGACACACAGCATTCCCACAGAATGTTTCCCAGAGAAGTTGGGGCTGCCCCATCCCTAGAAGCATTCCAGGACAGGCTGGTCTGGCTTGGAGCAAGCTGGGACAGTGGAAGGTGTCCCTGCCCGTGGCAGGAGTGGCACTGGATGGGCTCTAACATCACCTCCAACCCACGCCCTTCTAGTGGGTTCATTAAGGATAATTGCCCCTACTTTGGTGGAGAGCAGCAGGCTGGAGGTGGTTTCATGACTAACAAAATCACATGTAATTGTATGAACCTGCTGGTGTCCCCATGTGTCCCTGCAGGATTCCTGCTGCCATCCCGGGCTGTTTGCCCTCCGAGGAGCACGAGAGGAGAAGTGTGTCCATGCAGATGTTGTTGGTATGGGTGAGGCTGGTGACCTGGACTCTGCAGGCACGGAGTCCATCTGCTTTGTGGACTCAGACAATAAACGTGAGAGACAGGGTATGAAGCAGTTATGCTGCTTTCTGGTAAAAGGGAGGGGGGAAGAAATGCCCTCAAATAACAGCAGCCAAGAGAAAACTCCACGGAGAGGTCAAGGACGGGGCTTTGCGGTGAGTGAAGGCATCCACAGAGGCTGGGGAGGTGTGAGCAAGGATGCGAGGCCAAGAACAGCCCAAAAGCCACTTAGAGCACCCTGGAGAGGGCTGTGGGAGAGCTTTGGGGATTCTCATCACTCCTGAACACCGTGCAAGGACTTTGCCTCCAGTGTTTAAGCAGAAAGCAAAGGATATTTAGGAGGACCTCTTGTGCTTGGCTCTGCTTGCTCGCCCCTCTCTGTAGCTCTCTCTCAGGGCACCAAGTCCAGTGAAATAAAAGGGTCCTGGCTAAGAGAAATCCAGCCTGAGCCACCTGATTTTCAGCAGGAAACCCCCCCTAAGGGGGGTGTGACACCCTCAAATGTTGTCTGGCTCAGCAGTGGTGGGGTCAGGGCCAGGAGGGTTCTGCTGTCAGCAGCCCCTGGACGAACCGTGCGTCCTCACGCCCACGCTGAGCAAAGAGATGGGCTTTGCGAGGCAAGGGTGGCACGTCAGCAGCGTGCCTGCCCTCCCATCCATCTTCCCTGCCCTCAGGAAACAAACAGCAGAGCAAATATTGCCTCCCTCTCAGACGGGGCTGCCAGGTGCTGGCCTCCTGTTTGCCTTGTGCTGTTTGAGGAGCGATGTCCCGCGGCGTCAGGGAGAGTCTGACACGGAACGAGACAGGCCTGGGGCAACGGGAGGGGGTGTCCTGGGAGGGGACGAGCAGCGGGCTCAGCTGGAGGGGAGCAAGGAAGGGATAATTATCCGTCCTGCAGAGGGCATGGATAACTACCGAGGTGTGGCCGTGACTCGAGGCAGCTGCTCCCAGAGATTCCCAATTCCACTCACACCTGCAGATGTATGAGCCTGCTCATCGGGAGCATCTGCTCTGGGGGGAATAAGGAGGCAGGAGATGTGGTCCCACCTCCTGGGCCTGGTGAGGTCCAGCCTGAGGAGATCTCCCCTCTTTCCCCCAGTTTCTCTGCTCTGTAAGAGCCTCATGGCAGCTGGTGGCTTCTTCTTTCACTCCACACTGAACATTGTGGAAAAATCCAAAGGGAAAGCCTGTTCACAGCTTTGGGGATGGAAGCTGCCAGCGTGGAGGAGGAGTTTGCAGGAGTCCTTGCAGGAGTGGGTGGGCACCCACCCCTGCCAGTGCGTGCTGCTCCGAGGCTGCCCGGCACATCCACCCCACAGAGGACGTGCACCTGCTGCTTTAACACCGCAGCCTAAACATTTGGCTCCCAAAACCACTCCCGATCTCTTGGTTTCATAAGGGATCACCATTTTCCACAAGAAATGCTTTCTTTTGCTGGTGGTTCCCGACTCTGACCCTAATTTCTCCTTTCTCTGTGAGAAGAGCTCTCTTGGGGAGCAGATGTGGGATCTGCCACAGAAACGCTCCTGCCCTTGCAGGATCTGAGTATCCAGTGGGAACTCTTGAGGGCTGACAACTGTGCTGTCCTTGAGCCCATTTTTGGACACCACACGCCCAAGAAGTGTGTCCAAGCCGGACACACGCACTCCTGCCCCCTCTCCCGACAGTGTTTGACCAGGACAAACCCTCCCTGGCTCCTGTCGCCGAGGGGAGCAGCAGGTCCTGCAGCGCTCTGCTGTTTGTGTTTGGCCAATACTCGCAAGTGGCTGTGTGACACCTCAGCTCTTTAACCCCTGAGCTGCTGCAGCCAGAGCTGTGTCTCGCGGTGCTTCAGGGGCAGGCTTGGCTCCTGTCCGAAGGAGAGCCATGGATTTATCGGGATGCCTGTTCTCCCCTGGGAAAAGACAAAAGGCAAGGTGAAGGCAGAGATGGGGATTGCTCCTGTGCCGGCATCTCGGGTTGTGATACCCGAGTAAATCTTTCCCTCCTACCCACTGGGTTTGATGAGAAAGCAGCCCGCTAAACGTCCCCTGTGTTCCCCACCTCCTGGGGAAGCCTCTCCGCTCCCGGAGTGTCTGTTGGGTGGAGGGCTGGATCCTCCAGAGCCCCTCAGCCAGCCCCAGGCACTGGTGCTGGGAGGAGGAGCTCGCAGGGTGAGGTTTGCCAGCCCTCACCTTGTGTACAACACCCCTCTCGCCTGTGCCAAACCTCTCCCGCCTGGGTGCCCAGCCTCGGCTGCATTCCCTGCCCAGGGAACGATGCTGCCCCTCGGAGCCGGGCACACCTCGGGAGCGCAGCCTCCTCACCCCCCTTTATTAGCACCCGGCGCTTCGGTGCTGCGCTCTGAAGAAGATGGCTTAATCCTTATCAGCTGAGGAGAATTTCATCAAACAAGCGGCAGTGGGGGAATGGAAATGCGGAGATACATAATTCATGGCGGAGAGGACACATTTAATAGGTGTGCTCGGCGGCAGCCCGGCTCAACACCTTGTTCTCCATGCCGGGGATGATGTCAGGTCACCCGGGATTAGCTCTTTGTTCTCCAAAACTCCATCTGCGCATTCCGAGGTCGGTGCAGGATGAGCTCTGTGCCCGGAGCCACTCGCAGCCCCTGCCTGGTGTCGGAGAGAAAAGGGCTTATTTACACATAAATGAGGAAGGCAAATATCCACAACAGATCCCAAGGTGCAAGGTCTTATTGGCAATTTCCTTCCCTACTTCGCAAAGGCCGAGATAACCCTCGGCTTCCCCCGCCCTGCCCCGCCAGGGCAGGGATTCGGGCGCAGGAAATGGCAGGAACCCGAACCGACGCGATCCCATCGCGTGGAACAGCTTTATTTTGGGACTGCCGTGTGCACGGAGAGCACGGCAGAGCCTCGGTGCCGCCCGTGCCGTGGGTTTAAGGCACAGACAGGCGTTCCTGAGCATCGCACCCGGCAAAGCCTGCACAGGAATGTGCCTCATTCTGGGCACCCCATTTCCCCCTCCGGGGTTCCTAAATAGCCGCTGCCACTCAGGAAATGAAGCGGTCTCCTTGTCCTCGTTGCACGGGCGGGACACAAAGAGGGGATCTGGAGATGCCCGGGGAAGGTGGGGATCACGGGAGAAGCGGATGATCCCAAGGAAATGGAGCTCCCAGGGAAGAGATCCCTCCCAATCCCAGCGCAGGAAACCCAGCACCGCTTCTTTGGGGCATCTGCCCTTCACGAGGGAAGGAAAACGCGCTTTTTTTCCCAATGGGGAATATGGGAAGGATGAAAAACCCAGTCTGGCGTCCTCCTTCAACTCCCACTCGAAACACCAAAATAACCTTCCAGGTTCTTCCCAACCCGTCCGGGGGAGGGGGTTTTCTCCTTCCCCTGCTCAGATTCGAGCCAAAGGCAGATCGATGACAAATGCCTGGGGTGGGAAGGGGACGACCCAGCACTCCATCACCACAGCACTGCTCCCTGCAGACAGGTTCTGTGCACAGGAAAAGAGAGCTTTTTCTTTTCTTTTTCTTTTTCTTTTTCTTTTTCTTTTTCTTTTTCTTTTTCTTTTTCTCTTTCTTTTTCTTTTTCTTTTCGTTTTTCTTTCTTTCTTTTTTTTATTTTTAATTTTTATTCTTTTTTATTTCTATTTATTTTTCCTTTTTTCTTCATCCTTTTCTTTTTCTTTTTCTTCATTTTTCCTCTTTTTTTTCTTTATACTTTTCTTTTTCTTCATTTGTCCTCTTTTTTTATATTTTTCTTCTTTTACTTTATCCTTTCCTATTTCTTTTTCTTCATATTTTTCTTTTTCTCTTCTTTCTTTTTCTTTTTTCTTTTCTTTTCCTTCTTTTTTTTCCTTTATCCTTTTCTTTCTCCTCGCATTTTTTTTTCTTCCTTTCCTTTTTCTTTTATTTTTCTTTCCTTTTTCATTTGCCCTTTCTACTTTTCAGCTCTCTTCTTCTCTTTTTTCCCCTCTTTATCTCCAAACGATGTTTATTTCCTCGGGGAGTTTCTGAGACAGGCGGGCGGGACTCCGAGCATCCCCCAGGCGGGCCCTGCTCTTGCTGAGGGCTCGAGGGCCCTCTGCTGCCCACCCATCCCTCCCCCGGACACGGCTCTGGGCCCTGCTGCTCCTCACGGGCTCTGCCCCCCTCTCCACAGGGTCCGGGATGGACGCGGTCAGTGGCGATCCTTGTGCTGGGAGAGGCTCAGGGGCAGTGCAGGGGCACCTTCCAGCAGAGCAGCTTCCAAGCCCTGCCTGATCTGTCCCTGGCTGAGTCACCCTCAGCCACCCTGAGGAGCCTCTCTGGGCCACCAAAATCATCCTGGGCTTGGATTTTTCTTTCCTTACGTGGGGACAGCTCCCTCTGGGAGGGAGGAATGCTTCTGTACTCCTCACCTTGCTCCATCCCCAGCTCTTCCTTGGCTCAGATTCTGCCTCCAATGTCAACACTCAGCTCAGGACTCTCCATTTTTCCCTGTGAGAGACAACCTCAGAAATTACAAATGAATAATTGATGCAGTGTTTATCTACAGCATAATAAATGTGTAAAAAAATGCTCCTATTACGTGGAGAGGTGCTAAATCGGATCACCTACACAATTCCCAGCACAAAGGAGGTAATCCCATTCCAGTGATCATAGAGATCATTTTAGCTCAGCCATACACACACACAGACCCCCACAAGAGCGCTCCTGCTGGGGCCCTACCAGGGTTACCACAAGGCCTCAGCCACAGAGGCCGTGGCCAGCTGGAGTGCAGGGAAAATTTGCCTGGATTCAATAATTCATACCTGTATAAAACTGGCCTGAATGGGGAAAGGGAGGATTAAACACAAAGTGGTCCCCAGAGCCGAGATTACTCGCTCCTGCTGGCGGCGTTACCTCCGACAGGACGAGGCTTTTCCTGTTTGCTTGATTAGTTGTCCATAAAAGCCTCATCAGCCCGTTCCACTGGTCATCCATTATTTATGTGTGACATCTCATTCGGAGTGATTTGTTCCCTTTTCTGGCCTCTTTCGGGTGCGGGGGGTTTCTGTCTCTCCTTGGGGTGAGGGTGTGTCCTGAGAGACACAGGACAGGACAGAAACCCCCCCGCCCCATGGCCAGGGCTCTTCCAGTCCCACACACCCCACAGCAGCAGCACAAGGGTGGCAGGAAGGATGCAGGGACAAACCTGTGAGGCTCCTTGGCATCTCCTTCCCCCACACCAGCTCCAGGCAGGCTGCAGCAAGTGGATTCCTACAAAGATGCTCTAGGAAAAGGAAATACTCACTTTCTGGTGTGAATGGCAGGGCTTCCTGTCCTTTCCAACTAGATGTGAAGCAATCCTTCATTTTTATTAGGTATTTGCCAGAGCCCATGGCTGGGGTGACTCACCCAGACCAATGTCAGCCTGTAGGCAGAGTGTTTCCAGAGGCAAAATCCTCCTTGGCTCATCCCTGAAGCCCAGGTGGGGGGAAGATCCCTGTTCTCCATCTCAGCGTCACTGACTCCTGGGGGCAGTGATGGGGGCGGGAAGGGGATCCCCCATGGGAGCAGGGACAGCTCTGATCCTGGGGATCCCCCTGCCCCACACCACTGCCCGGCGAGGCTGTGTCTCTGCTGGCAATCCCAGGGGGAATGTGGAGCTGTGTGGAGGGAGGGAGAGGCAGGGGTTTCCTGCACAACCCTGGCAGCTGGGATCCAGCACCTGCTTTGGGGGAATCCATTTCAGTAATCCAGTGGTACTGAGGCCTTTGAAAGCTGGGCCCTGGATGTGGGCTCAGGCTGGAGCAGACATCTCCACTGCAGCAACAGCTCTAAATATCCATGATATTCAGAGGCTCCATAGAGCCTCTGAACTTCACACTTGCTCAGAAATCCAGCCCTGCTTGCAGTTTTCCTGCCAATCCAATCTTTTCCCGAGGCTGAGGACTCCCTGCCCGCTCAGCTTGGGCCACGGAATCATCACAGAATCATGGAATGATTCAGGCTGGAAGGCCCCTGTGTTGGGCCACCATTTGTGAGCCTCCAGAGCCAGCCAAACTGGGCTGAATGGGGGGGAATTTTGTCCCTCCTGCCCTTGCCCTGGCATGGATCACATCCTGAGTGTTAGCCAGGGACATCCCACTGATCCCAGCTACAGTCACTTCTCCAGCCTCGCACCAAATCCAGGCTCTTGCAGGTGCTGCCTGGTGCATGACATGCAATTCTCCCTCCTAAATGCTGCTGGAGGCCCGTTCCCACCCTTCCTCCATCTCCTGCTCCTCCTTGCCCTGGCCCTGCTCTCCATCAGTGGGGAGAGCACCCACCCCGCTGCACAGGGACTCCCGCTGTGTTTGCACCCCAGCAACCTCGAGGATTTGTGCCTTTCCCTTTGCCCAGCCTCAAGATGCATTTCATGTTGGCGCTAGGTGTTGGAATTGCAGTAGTGGGGGATATTCCTCCTCCCCTGGGAGGTCCTGAGCACTTTTCCTCAAGGGAAATGAAGCGTTTTGAGGTATTTGGGGCTCTGCCCTGGTTCGGGTGCCCCCAGGCCCTAAGCTGGTGCCCAGTGCTGGGGCCAGGCTGTGGAGAGCAGAGGAGGGAGAGGAGAAGGGGCGAGTACCCGTGTTTTGCCCCCTCTGAATCCTGCTGATTAGCATTCCAAATCTAATGAAGCTGGAGCGGGGACGCTCCTGTTTGCCCGCCGCAATGGATGCCGAGGTGGCTGGACTCTGCATGTGGAAAGGGAGGGCTGTGGTAATGTGACAAGAATTAATGAAACAAAACCAGCCTTTCATATAATTAAAACCAGTAATTGCTGGAAAGATGGCTCATGCAAAACGATGGGCTGGGGGTGGGCAGGGTTGATTAAAACTGGTGACTGGCTACAAATGATTAGATTAAAATCAATTAACTGTAGAATTGCTGTCTGGCATATGGAAGGATAATTCAGTTACGTAACCGACAGCGGGATTTGCACTTTGCAAATGTTGTTTCAGTACATCAGACCAAGCTTAGGCAACCTGGTTATTTAACAGGACACACTCGTGATTCCTGGTGCCGAGGGTGGGATTTGGTAACAGGAGGCAAGGCAGAGCCCACAGCCCAGGGCTGTTCTCTCTCTGGGTAAGGAGCACGAAAGCCCAGAGGTGGCCACGATGCCCTGCTCTGCCCTGCTTATTGGTAAACAGGAGCTCTTTTCATTACTCTTTTAAAGACTGGTTGGATTAAGGAAGCATTAGTGGAATTCAACGCTCGGCATGCTCCCTCCTCCCGAGAGCCCGCTGGTGGCGGTGCCCATTAGCGCTAATGCAGCCGCATTAGCACTTTGAAAGGGTTCTTGTGTCACAGCATCCCTGATGGCTCCAGTTCCTTCCTTCCCTAAGCCCCGGGAGAAGCGGGGCGGTGAAACCCTGCGGAGGGACAGCGAGGAGCTGCGGGCTGCAGAGCAGCTGGGGCTGGGCCAGGGCTCCCCAGCTCCGGCCACAGCACTGCAGGTCAGCCTGCAGCACCCCCTGCTCTGGGGTCTGGGCACCCCAAAAAAACCCCACAGCATCTGTGCCTCCGATCCTGTCCCACCTCTAAGGCTCCTCCTGGCACTGTGGAGGAGCAACCAGCTCTGGAAAAAAGCGCTGGAGGTACCAGGGCAGTGCTGGCAGGCCAGAGGCATTGTATTTTAACAGGCTTCGAGACCCTGGAGGGGCTCATCTCGGATCCAGCTGCACTGAGGATTCACCTTCTTCTTACACATCGTGGTTTCCAGCAGACCTTTTGTCGGGCGCTGTTCTGAGCTCCTCTGTGGCCAGAGCAGAGGCACTGTCCCATCGTGACACGGCTGTCACCAACACCGTGACACGCAGGGGCAGCCCAGCTTCGCTTCAGGAATTGTTCCAGGCCAGGCTGGACGGGGCTTGGAGCAACCTGGGACAGTGGAAGGTGTCCCTGCCCTTCCAGGCAGTGGATGAGCTTTAAGGTCCCCTCTATCTCAAACCATTCCATGATCCCGTTTCTGGTGAGCCACGCTCCGAGCCCATGTTGTTCCCACAGCCTCGAGCTGCACCCTAGGAGTGCCTCCCAAAACTTGGGGGTGGTGCAGACAGAGGTTCCAGTGGTGCAATGAATTTGGCCCAGCTGCATTCATGTCCTCGAGAGGGCAGAGCTGTTGGTTCCACTGACTGCAGAGAATCTGGTGCAGTCCCTGGGATGGGTCGCTGTCCTACCAGGGGATGGCATTGGGCTTTCCCCACTCCTTTCCCAGAAAACCTACCCTGGAATTGCTCTGGAAATCTCCCACACCAGCACAAATACGTGTGCTTTCTGCAGAAGAGGCAAAAGTAGATTTAGGTCAAAAATTACTATGTATAGAGCAGAGAAACATCTCCTGAGCCATCTGCCATGCACCAAAGCCAAACTCCGCTTAGAGCCTGATGAGGCTTTAAAAAAAATATAAAAACTGACTGGCTTTCATTCAGGGCTTTCAAACCACTTCTGCTCTTTATAGGGCTGTTCAAACATGGCTCCTCTAAGCTGCTGCCCATCATAAATAAGCTCTTGGTTCTTGCTGTCAAGGAGAAAATTAACCCCACTTCTGCCTCTCTGCTGCAGGAAGGCATGGGAAGAGCTCCTTGAGAAGAGCCCTCATGTCCAACCCCAGCCCTTCCAGGCTGAGGGAGCACATCTTCCACTTTCTGCTGCTTCCAAAGGTCTTGGGAGGAGCCTTTGCAAACAGTGCAAAGATATTTCATTCAATTAACCGGCACTGGTAATCTCCATGGAGATCCTGCTTCTCTTCCCTTTGTCTGCTCTTGTGTTTGCTTACTCTGGATTGATGCAAAATCCCTCTCTGCCTTGCTCTCCCCTTTTCATGCCTCACCCATGGCCCATCTGTGATTTGTAGATCTTAGCCAAGACCTTTTTTCCTGCTGCTTTTCCTCCCCTCCGTGGCCAGCAGTAACGCAGAGACATCTGGAAGCTTTTCTGAAGACACGGAAGTGCCCACAGCGGCATCCCCATGCACGGCCACGTTATTGCTGCATAAATCCCTTCCCATTCCGTGGAAGGTCTGCAAATCACCAGCCAGCCAGGCTTCAGGATAAAGTCCCTTTCATCATGGAGAGATGAGTAATCATTTCCCTTCCTGCATGAGATGCAGCAGATTTATTGTCCTGACTCAGCCCCCAAGTTTATGTGAAGGAGAAAGGTCAGGACAGAGTTTACAAACTGTCGATATTCCTGCATTAGGAGGTTTTCTTCTCCCTTACAAAGTAGTTCAGCAATGCTGGTTGCTTGTAGGATGCCTTTAATAAAGGCAGAAGGACACAGGGATTTCGCTGGTAGTTCACTCCTCTGCAGTGAATCGAGCAGCAATCCACACCATGGAACTCGTGGCTGATGCTGGAGAATCACCCCAGCCCATGGGTCATACCCACCCCCAGGTGAGGACAAAAACTTCTCTGAATTTCTATATATATCTGTGTTTTTTCCTGTTCAAAACAATCTCCAAAAATCTGTCTGGAAGCCAAATGATCTTGTTCTGTTTGTGGTTTAAAGAGGACTGCTCTGGTTTGGGACTTTTTAAACTGTTATTACATGCTTAAATTAAAACGCCCAGCAGAAGTCCCAAAAGGGAAAATGAGCCTGATCCATTTCAACTTTACAAGAGCACTTTGCTCTGGGGATTTTTCAGTGAGTTTTCAAATTAAACACATCTGTGAAATGTCGCTTGTTGAATGAGCCCGTGGCCCATTCCATGTCAGCATCACATGTTGAATGAGCTCTGATGTCCAAGCCATTCCCTGTGTCCTGTCCCTCCAGCCCTTGTCCCCACTCCCTCTCCAGCTCTCCTGGAGCCCCTTCAGGCCCTGCAAGGGGCTCTGAGCTCTCCCTGGAGCCTTCTCCTCTCCAGGTGAGCACCCCCAACTCTCCCAGCCTGGCTCCACAGCAGAGGGGCTCCAGCCCTGGGAGCAGCTCCGGGGCCTCCTCTGGACTCTCTCCAGCAGCTCCACGTCCTCCTGCTGCTGTTGGCTCCCGGGCTGGGGCAGCTCTGCAGGTGGGGTCTCACCTGAGTACAGGGGCAGAGGGGCAGAATCCCCCCTTTGCTGCTGCCTAGGCTGGGGGATCAGCCCAGGGCACGGGGCATGTCCAGCCTCTCCCCCACCAACACCCCCAAATCCTTCTTGGCAGGGCTGCTCTCAATCTGCTCATCCCCCAGCCTGGACTGATCCCAACATTCAGCATCCCTTTGCTCTCAGGTCACTTTGGAGCACACTCTTTATTTATAGGCACCCCAGATCAGCCTGTGGAGAAACAAACACCTGACGCTGCCCAGTTTGTGATGCTTCCTCGTGCTCCTCCGGCAGCTCCACACTGGAAGACTCAGCCAGGGAGAAGCACACCTCTCTCCAGATGGTGAGAGCTGCTGTCCGCTCCAGGAGGGGAATCACAGCTGAAATGAAGACACAAACTGGCATGTGGGAAGGTAGACAGCAGAATTCTTTGTGATGGCTGAGCTCTGTCACCGCCTGTGAGCAACAGCCCAGTGATTTCCTGTCAGAAACCTGCCCCTGCTGAACTTAATTGCAAACCTGATCTCGCACGTTTTGAACGAGGATGTTGTGTTCAGTTCTGGGCTCTGAGCACAGCAGGGCCAGGGAGCTGCTGGAGCGGGGCCAGCGGAGGCTGCGGGGCTGAGGAAGGGCCTGGAGCATCTCGGTGCCCGGGAAAGGCTGAGGGAGCTGGGGCTGCTCAGCCTCGAGAGGAGCCCCAGCTGAGAGGGGCCCTGAGCCCTGGGTGTCCCTGGCTGCAGGGAGGGCTCCGAGCAGGGCCCAGGCTCTGATCCCAGGGAGTTCCAGCTGAACATGAGGAAGAACTTCTTTCCTGTGCAGTGAGCAGGCACTGAACAGGCTGCCCAGAGAGGCTGTGGAGTCTCCCTCACTGGAGATATTCCAGAACCCTTTGGGCACAATCCTGTGCCCTGTGCTCTGGGGTGGCCCTGCTGGAGCAGGGAGGTGGCACCAGGTGACCCACAGTAGTCCCTTCCAGCCTGACCCGTCCTGGAGTTCTGGGGTTCTGGGGTTCTGTGATTCTGTGAAATGAAAGAGCCCCCCATTCCCGCTGTCTGGGAGCTTGCAGGATGGGAGGCACTGGTCCGAGAGGGATCACAGTTCAGTGTCATCCAACCCCAGCTCTCCTCTCTCGGGAGGGGACAGGTGCTTTGCTGGGTGGAGAACAACTCCGCCACGGTGACTCAGCCACCCTCATGCTCCACTCCTTATTTACACTCCCCAGTGGTAATGCTACGGCCCTTAATGGCTCACAAGGCCCTATTTCATCTTGTAAATATACATCCCCATTGTGCAGCCTGAACTCCCTTCATTATATCACGAGCTGACTGCAGGCATCAGTCATGGCTGTGATAAACACAAACTGCCCTAATATCATTTCCCAGGCTGTGAAGAGCCTGATCTCGGCTGTGCTGGAGCCAGATGGAAGAGGGAGTTTGGAATAGAGACTTATACTCTGTTAAATGTATGTGACATTTAATTATGACTGCAAGAGCTTCTCTCTCATCCAGGGTAACACGAGGCTGAATTCTGCAAATAACAGGAAAAACCCAGATAATTCAGGCTCTGCTGCTCCAGCCCCAGCCTGGGCACTCGCCGGTGCATTCTGCAGCACAAGCCTGTTCCCAGAGGATTTATTATCTCAAATGCTGCATCACACAAACACAAGAAGCTGCTCAGGTTCAGAAATAACCTACCTGAATCCCTAATGAGTGCACGGAGTTCTGTAGCCCTGGCAGGAGCTGGTGCACAGACCTCCAGTTGGTCTCTGGTTATTTCTGCTGTTGCAGTGCTGAGGAGCAGCCCAGGGGACCCGGCCCTGTCCTGTGCAAGTGCTGGATGGACAACCAGGGCTGTTTCGATGGACAGGGAGCTCCCAGGGGGATGGAGAAGCATCTTCAGCCAGGTGGAGCTCCAAAGAGGTGGTTTTGGTCACAGATCCCTGGGAATCCAGCTGCTCTTAGGGCTTCAGGATTCTCCCAAGCTCAGGACTCATCCAAGAAAGGAGTGAGGGGAGAACAAGGCTGTGGCTGCACAGAGGTTCATGCAGAAGAGTGAGGGGAAAGTGAGGAGAAAACTCCAAGGATGTTCCTCAGGAATTCACCCACGCCTGCCACCTTCCAGGCCAAGCTGAGCCCGGCTTTCCCTGCTGGAGAAGCAATGGAATGGAGAGCAGGGATAGGCAATAAAGGGGCTAAAACCAAGGAGGAACAGCTCACGGTGCTCTGGCAGTAATGTGTGTTCAGGGCAAGGCTGGCTAATCAAAAGGAACACGCAGCTAAAACTCCTGTTGATGACTTCCCATTTTGTCCTGATATCCTCTTTGAAATCAAGGTCTTTTCTTCCCTTTTTTTTTTTTTTTTTCAGCAAGTGGAAAGTACAAACATCAGTAAACAGGAGCCCATTTAACACCAGACTTTTAGCAATGGCTAAGTCCCCATCCAGCTCTTAAATTCTGATAATGATCTGCTCCCCAAAGCCCCGCTTTCCAAAATAATAAAGCCCTTTTCTCCAATAAAGCATAGCCTTTAGGCAGCTTTAAGGGTGCTGGGGACAGAAATAGGACCGATTTGTTTCATGCCTGGAGGGATATTTCTTTTCTGGCAAATGAATGTCAGAAAGGCAGCGTGTGAAAATACAATTTTCCTGCATGTGGGCAGCTCTCCCTTCCCAGGCAACACCCCCACACTTCCCAGCCCAGTCCTCAGATGACAAACAGTCTGGTGCACGTTTGGAGCAGGTACAACACAGGATTTATGCAGAACTGGGCCAGGATGGATTTCTCTCCATAGCACAAGGCAGAGTTCATGGAACCGCAGAAGGGTTTTGGTTGAAAAAGACCTTCAAGCTCATTTCATTCCCACCTTCCACTATCCCAGGTTGCTCCAGCAGCTCCACCTCCTCCTGCTGTTGGCCCCAGGGCTGGAAAAGTTGTCCTGGAGGAGCTTTTTCCCGTACAGGAGACCATTAAATGTGCCTGTTCCCACAAGTATCCCATGCCAGGCAAACCCCCAAGTGCAGGATAAGATTTCTCTGACTGTAGGGTTTCGATTCCCCCCTGGAGGAAGAAAACTTCCCCGTTCCCATCTGGCTGGCACACGCTGGCAGATCAGAACAATACCCAAAGTCAGAAATAAATGGGTTGAATAATTCAGTGGGCTCTGGAACATGGGGAATGGCAGAGAGCATCGTCAGGAATAGGAAAGCACAGCTAATAAAAGCAAGAGACAGAGGGAAATTTATTAAACATTTTTCAGACAAGAACATTTTGCCTCTCGCAGAAAAAAATATTAAGCTGGAAATGAGGGAAATTTTGTTCACAGATGGGCTTTTTGATAGGAACGATATAAAAAGCTGAAGAAACATTTGATTAAAGATTGGGAGAGAAAAGCTTTCCAAAAAATGAGAAAGGAACAGTCTACAAGCTTAATTTCAATTTTCTGAGGGCCAGATGCATTCCTTTGGGCCCTGCCTGTGGAAACAAGCCCAGGACTGGGGACTTTCGGGGTGCAATGAATTCCTCACCCCTGACCTTGGAGCCACGGAGGTTTCAGCTCAGTCCCTCGATGCTCTTGGAGCCCTTCTGACACTTTTTGGCACCTTGACATTGCCCAGGGGCAGAGCACTGCTGTCCCCTGGGCGCAGACTTGGTGAGGACTTGTTAACAGGAAAATCCCTCATTAAGTGCAAAGAACATAAAGATCCTTCTTGTAGTGACAGGGGATTTACTGGCAGACACAGCTCTGTATTGGAAGGAAAGTTTCTCCATGTCTCTCTGAGATATTACCCCCATTTCTCCTCTTTTTTGTCCTTTTCTCACCCACAGCCCTTTCTCTGAACCTGCCAGTCTCTAAATTTACTTCCAGTTCCTGCTTTAACATCAGAACGGGTCATTTCTATCACCCTTTCCCTCTCTGTTTGCAAACTCCACCGCTTCTGACATTTAAAAACTAAACAAACCAGCCTAAAAGCTTCTGGTCTTTGCAAGGATAATGATTGCAAGGGTGATCAAACTAATCGATGCTTGCAAGCAAATACGTGTGAACAATCCCGAGTGCTTGCTGGCAGCCCTGTAAAGGCAGAGCAGAGCAGACACGGGCTAGAAACAAGAGGTGGTACAATTGGAGCAGGTAAATGCCCGGAATAAAATCACCAAAACCCAGGAAAATGCCTCCCTTAGGAGCAACAGCTTCACCTGTGCAGCGAGAGGAGTGGAGGAGCTCCCTCTCAGCTGGGGCCGTGAGCTCTCCAGGAGGCTGTGGTTTGTGGAGCAGGGATGAGTGGGAGGTTTAATTGGTTGCGGATTTATTATTTGGGCTGGCCTGAAGGAAAATGAGAATTTCTGTCCCAGCAGCCTCTTTTCTTTTTTTATTTTCTTGACTAAGTGCCTAGCTGGCAGGGAAGAGCAGGGCTCAAAATGAAAACAAGACTTTTCCGCCACAGATACATATCAATGTAATCTTCCAGGCCATAAATCCAAGTGTAACTCGACATGAGAGTACAGCTCCAGGCCTCATGAATCCACCTTCCTTGGTTACATGTGAATATAGAGGGCTCCCTGATTTATCCAGCCAGGAGGAGCTGCTCGGTGTTTCTTTTAACAGCTGATGCTTTATCTACCAATTCCCCGCTCCCCTGTGTCCATTCCTGAGCAGATGATTAGAATTTATTGAGATCTCTACTCCACCTCAAAGCAGATCCACTTCCCGCTACAGTTCTTTCCCTTTTACCAAGGGAAATGTGAATATTTATCAGCCCCTGGATACAGAGACATCAGAAAAATAAGAAATTGCCATGCTAAGGCTTCTTTTCATTGTTCTTTTTTTTTTTTTTAATGGCACTTTTCTGCTAAACCAAGAGTAACAGCCCTCTCACACGACTGTGCTGTTCTGCAAAGCAGAGGGAAGGACTCATCACACCCAAACCCTGAGCTCAATCCCCTGGATCCCATCAAGAGAGAGAAGAACTGGGGGAAAACCCTCCCTGAATGGGGATTTTAACTTCAAGGGGCCACTTTACAGCATGGAAAGCCAATTAACTAATTGTCTGTGCCAGTGTGCTGGCAGAGAGTTGCCATTTGTGGCTGACTGCATGACCAAGGGGCGAAAGTTGCACTCCTTCAGCCCCATTCCCTCACTCCCTCAGCCCCATTCCCTCACTCCCTCAGCCCCTCACTCCCTCAGCCCCATTCCCTCACACCTTCAGCCCCATTCCCTCACACCTTCAGCCCCATTCCCTCACTCCCCCAGCCCCATTCCCCTCACAGCCCCCAGTCTGGGGGCCATAGCTCCAGTTCCCCTGTTGCTGTCAGGGCTCCTCCAAAGCCCAGCATCTTCCTTGCTAAGCTTTGTTAACTTAAATATAGGAGCAAAGTAACATCAAAGTATCTCAAGTGTTAATTGCCTTCCGAGGGGACAGTCCTGTTTCCGTGGCCATCCATAATCACAGCGTGTCCTTTGATTTTTCCAGCTTGCATTTCCAGTCTCTGGCCACCTGCCTTGTCTTTCCCGTTGCCCACCTCCCTCCTTCCCCCCCTTTTCCATCAGCAGCACACAGCAAACCTGTTTAACTCCTGCACCCGAGTGCCTGTCACACTGCATTGTGCAGCCAAGTGCCTTCGGATGTGGGATCTCAGGGCTTCCCAGTGCCAGAGGGCAGGGCTGGATGGGATATTGGGAAGGAATTGTTCCCTGGGAGGGTGGGAGGCCCTGGCACAGGGTGCCCAGAGAAGCTGTGGCTGCCCCTGGATCCCTGGCAGTGTCCAAGACCAGGCTGGATGGGGCTTGGAGCCACCTGGGATAGGGGAAGGTGTCCCTGCCCATGGCAGGGGCTTGGAATTAAATGATCTTCAAGGTCCCTCCCAACCCAGAGCAGTCTGTGATTCCATGATTTCTCTCCCAGAAGGGCCACCCCAGTGCAGCTCCTCAGGCAGAGCACTGTACACCATCCCCATTCCAGGGACTCTTCCCAGCCCGAGCCAGATCTCTGGGCGCTTCCCAACGAGTCCCCTGCGCCCCATCCGTGCATCCAACCCTGCAGTGCTCGCTGCTGTTGCCATTACCCAGCACTTAAGTTCCTCGTTAGGATGTGTTAACTCATTTAATTCTCTCTCAGGACAGAAAGTGCTCATGTTTAATGAACTCTCTGCAGAGCCAGAGCTGTCTGGGGAGATTTAAAGCAAACCCTCCAGCAGCTGGTCAGGGTGTGATTAATGTTGCTGTGGACTCCAGAGGAGCCAGACTGAGGGGACAAGAACTCCAATACTCCCACAGAGGGTTACACGCTCTGCCTTGGTGGACAAAGCCCACTCCTTCCCAAAATCCTGGACAGCTGGTGGTGAGGGATGCAGCCAGCAAGGACATCCATCGTCTCTGGCTGCTTTCAGCGAAGGGTGAGGGTCAGGGTTAGGGTTTCCAGGCAGAAATGGTGACCTAGGCGCTGGGGATGAACTCACCCAGGAACTGGCACACAAGGATTTTCACACCATTGAAAAGGCAGACTGGCTGCTGTGGTACCCCTGAACCACAAAAGCCCTTTTCTACGGAAAGGAGGATACTCTGGGGTGTACACCTGAGCCACAGTGCCATGGGATGTCCCCGGGAGGGAATTCCCACCCAGATACTCATATTTCTACTGCCCAAACCCGTGGAGGTACGCAGACAACCCAGGGATGCCTTTTCTTTGTTCCTCTCTTCTCTTTTCCAGCCCATAAGTAGTCAAATCTTTGCATCCCCCACAATATCCCCGATGCATCTGTCAGGAAGAAACCTGTGCTGAAGCAGTGGCTGTCCCCCTCACCGGGGTCCACAGCAAGCAACCCCCTCTGCTGTGTGACTGCCACTGAGCCAGGCAGGAGCCAGGGGTCACTGGGAACAGCTTCCAGCTTCACGCTTGTGACGCCTCGCAAGGAAAGCTCTGACAGCTCCGCAGCCATCAACGGAGCAGGAAATAACTTGGCAATAATCCTGTGTCACGAGCAAAGATAACGAAGTTGCAGTCAGCTCCTGACAGATAATGCAGGGAAATTCATTTAACAAGTCATGGCTGCTGACAAATTTAACTTCCCCAGCACCTGGGGCACACGCCGTGCCTCCCTAGGTGCACACCAGACACTGAGCAGGTTTATTCCCTCTTTTTGAATGCTGAAGCGTTTTCCCAGCTCTTTCTTTGTGCACTACGAGTTCTGTACAGTAACAGATCACAGTCATGCTCTGCTGTTTGACATCCACAGTGCTCAGGGAATTGTAGCATTCAGCTGGAAGCACTGGAATATTGCCTGGGACACAGTTGCTGTTCAGTATGCTGTGGTCAGAATCTGGGCCTTTTGCTGCAGGGGACGAGGCTCTCAAAGTCCTCCTCCAAGACCGTACAACTGCCCCTGAATTTCCAGAGGTCATCAGACTTTACCAGCAGTGGCATTTACCCAGCGCTCTGCCAGGGGAATACTGAAGCTCCAGAATGTCACGGCTGATGTTAAGGCTGTAAAAGCCCAGCTTTCCCCCAGATAGATCATATTTCTATGTCACAAGCCAGGAAAGTTGTTTAACTCTGCAGTGCCTGGCGGCAGGGTCACCTTCCCACAACACCAGCAGCAAAGCCGAGTGCAATCATCCCCGCATTTCCTCTCCCAACCCCGAAGGGGTTTTTGCTCCCATTCTTATGCAGGAGCTGTAAATTCTTTCAATCCACTTACCTGCTCCTTCTTCCCCTTCACTGTCTCCACCTTGGGTATCTGGGAGAGCTGGGGGTGCTCACCTGGAGAGGAGAAGGCTGCAGGGAGAGCTCAGAGCCCCTTGCAGGGCCTGAAGGGGCTCCAGGAGAGCTGGAGAGGGACTGGGGACAAGGGCTGGAGGGACAGGATACAGAGAATGGCTTCCCACTGCCGCAGGGCAGGGATGGATGGGATATTGGAAGGGGAATTGCTCCCTGGGAGGGTGGGCAGGCCCTGGCACAGGGTGCCCAGAGAAGCTGTGGCTGCCCCTGGATCCCTGGAAGTGTCCAAGGCCAGGTTGGATGGGACTTGGAGCAGCCTGGGACAGTGGGAGGTGTCCCTGCCCATGGCAGGGGGTGGGACAATATGATTTTTAGGGTCTCTTCCAAGCTAAGCCCAGGCAGTTTTACAGAGAGGCCAAGGCAGCACCCCCTGCCCTGTGTGGAGGGTCCTCTCTGCAGAGGGGGCTGCTGCCCCCATCCTGCCCAGAGAGGTGCTTTGCACCCAGCATTTCTGCATGCCCAGAGCTCCAGGAGAGGGTTGTGCCCAGGGGAGCACCGAGGAGCCATTGTTTGGGGTGGTGGCACGTTTCCCAGCAAGCACACGGATCAATCCCTCCGGCTGCCGCTGGAGCCATCGGGCTGATGCAGCACTTTCATTCCCACGGTGAATTGCTCCCTTCCTCCTCATCCCTCTTTATAATATGCAGGCCCTTTTTTTTTTCCCCTCAGTTGCTTATTCATGCCTTAATGCCACTCGATTTCTAGTGAGCTCTCAGAGCCCTTTCTGTGCACGCTCTGCAACGCTACCGGGACTTTCTGCGCTCCTTTGCTCCTCAAGCAACCTTGGCCTGCTTTTCCTGCAGACACCTCGCTGTGCTGGGGTGACACAGCTTCCCCCCTTGGATCTGCCATCCAGCTGAACGTGGCCATTGTCAAGCTGAAACGGGAATAGCAGCAAAGCCTTTGGAATATAGGAACAGGCTGAGTGAGCCCCTCTTGGTCGCTGCTCAAAAGCAGGGACACCTCCCAGCAGAGCAGCTCGATCAAGGTCTTACCCAGGCCCACAGCCTCCCCAAGCAACCAGTTCCAGTCTCTCACCACCCTCACAGTAAAGAATTTCTTCCTAATATCCAGCCTGAATTTCCACTCTCTCGGTTTGTACCCATTGACTGCAGCTCCTGCAGAGTGGGGAGAGTTTCTTAAGGAGAGCTGGGTCCCAGGAGATGGGGCTGGCAGAGTCCTCTGTGCCCGATCCAGCTGCAACCAAGGCACCTCTACCCCTGCCCAGCCTTTTGCATGTCTGCTCTGTACAAACCCCTGCCCATCTGCCCTCTCCCAGAGGTGTTTCCTGAAGGGATCTTGCTCCTTAAGCCTCCACGTTTCCCTCCTCCCTTCCAGCAGCTGTTCCACCTGACTTCCTTGCCTGGATGGAAGGAAGAAGGGATCACAAACCCTCCCGTGGATACTGATACTGGTATTTGCTGTTCCATTTAACAGGCAATCTTTCCTCGAGCCATTTTTTTTCCGAGGCATTTAGCTGTTGCTGTGAGGTCTGGTGCACCTCCAGCTTTCACTTCCACCCATTAAAAATCCTTCTATGGGAGCAAGAACTGACCCTTTGCACATGGATGCTGTTCCTTTTCTGTGGGGCTGAGCAGGGATGGATGAAGATGGAGCTCCTTTGGAGGCAGCTGGAAGGCCTGTCTAGACTAATGTGATCTTCCAGCTTACGCACTGAGGCTGTTTTTCCGTGTCCAAAGCACAGATATTTTAACTTGCTCCTTAATTTGCTCCTTAAAGCAGTTAGCAGAATTCCAATCATCAATCAGTCCTGGCAGCCTATCCAAGAGGCATGGCCAGGAACTGTGCATTAATTGTGAATGCTTAGCTGAATTTACTGCATGGCAGCACCGAATTTTTCACTCCGAGATGAAGCATGAATGCGCTGCTTGGCACAATCAATACTTCCCTAGGTTGCTAGGAAATAACCGGGGGCTCGGCGCCCACGCGTGGGGTGTTACCACCTCCCCTGGCAATGCACAGAAATGTAACCACTCCTTCCCTCCAGCAGAGCTTCTGTGGATCGGCCTCGGAAACAGGCTGGGCACAAAAACAGGCCCCCATCAGCCAGGGCATCACCAACAGGCAGGAAAGATGAGGGGTGATGGGGGCAGGTGACCCCTGAGGAGATTCCAGCCAGACAAAAGAGGGTAATCTTTCACTGTGAGAACGATCAGCCATTCAATAATCTCCCCAGGGAAGCAGAGGATTCCCCAACCCCGGACACTTCTAAGATTCATCTGAACAGGGTGCTGGGCTGTCTTGTCCCAGAAAGGTTGGACCAGATGGTCCCTGAGGTCCCTTCCAAGCTGGTATTCCAGGATCTCCTGCAGAACCTTTCCTCCATCACTGGATCTGCTCCATGGGAGCCAGCCCGGGCTGGGGCCATCAGGGGGACCCTCAGCACGTGGCACCCAGCCCACCGCTGTCCCCAGAGGGGCCCTACCTCGCTAACAGCTTGCTGCACAGGGACTGTGATTTCTCTCCCCCTCAGCTCCATGGAAGGATGCTTGGCCAGCTCTTCGTGCCCCAGGAGGCTTGGATTGCATCTCTCAGGACACGTGGTGTAGCACTTGTCCTGTCAGGAGCTCTAAAAACGGAGGAATTAGCAACAGGCACTGCTCCTGCTGAGAGGTGAACACGGTCCCTGAGTGGCTTATTCAGGAGGGGTTGAGAGCAGCTGCCATCAAAACCTTCTGGGTTTTTCTCAGCTTAGCCTGAGCTGAGATTGCTGATGGCTGGAGAGGCTGGAAATGGGGATTTGAGGCGTGGCAGGGGCCGCAGGGCAGTCTGTCCCGCCAGGGTAAGCCTGTGCTCTGTGACACGGTGCTGGCTTCCTGCAGGACACAGGACCCTGAGGATATGAGGTGCCCTTCCCTCTCCACAAGCCATGCCCATGGCCCAGATCCTCTCTCTTGGGTGAACACTTCCGTTATTTCCATTTTTCCCACATCCAGCCATGCCAATTTCTTTGTCACCCCAAGTGCCATGATAGATGTTTTCTTTTCCCTCCCAGCCTCCTGGGAATTGTCTGCCTGCAACTGCACCCCAAATGTCCCTGATCCCCTCAGTGCCAGGACACTCAGCCGAGGAACTGATTCCTGCAGAGGCCAAATGTTGTCATCCAAACAAAGTTTTAGTAAAAGACGGCAATTCCTCGGTGGATTTAGGGTGGAATTGAGGCCCTTTGCCCTGCTTGGATGGGTTGAGAGCTGGAGACATTTCAGACATTTCTTGGTCAGAGTCGCAGGCATGTTGGGTTTTTTTTTAGGAAAGGCAACAAAAATCTCTCACTTCCTGGAGAATTTTTTAAGGGATCACAGGTGACACTGGTGTCACAAACTCATGGGCTTATGCTTTTGCACATCCCTGGAGCTGCTGCCAATCCACGCTGCTGCAGGGGGAGATGCTCACAGGAGATCCAGAGGCATCGCTCCCTTTTAATCAGCCTTAGCTGGTCAGCTTATTAAATTTTGTTTATCTGAACTGAGCTGCGTTCAGCTCCAATTAAAATTATCCCAAGACTTTGCTCAGCCCTGAACCACGTTGTGACTCCCCACGGATGTCCAGAGCTTCCTGATGGTGTCACTGTGTCCCAGAGTGAGCTCCGTGCTCCTCGGGAGCCCCATCACAGGTCTGCTCTCACAGAAAAGCCTGGCAGAAGTCCATGACCTCTTGCTTTTCCCCAAAACTTCCGTCATCAGAGCCTGAGGATTTTGCTGGTCCAGCATTTCAACCCTTTGCTGCTCAGCCTTACAGGACAGAGCAGGCATTTTTCATTCATTACAGTAAACAGAGCCTTAATCCAGGCCCTTAAATCTGTCTAGATTTTGAAATAATTACAAGCAGCCTCCTAACTTGTACGAAGTTTGATTTAAGCCTTAATTTAATGGTTTATCTGGAGAGCAGGAAGTAAGCTGGCACTGCCAATTAGGAGCCATCTGTTTTCTCTTAATCTTTTGCAGGCCTCTCACCAGTAAACAAGAGCCACCACAGCTGGACCATCCCCGGTGCCAGCTGCAAACAACCCACCAGGGCTGCCTCTGGGGGCCGTGTTCTGGGGTCCCCATGGACGAGCAACTCCTTCCAGCCCTGGGAATAGAGGTGAGCGTGGCAAGGTGGGAGAGGAATGCTCTGGAGAGAGGGTCAGGGACCAGCATGGGTCAGTGCTGGAGAGGAGGGAGACGCTTCCTCAACAGAGGGCAGAGAGGGGGCTTTGAGCAGGACCTGACACCCTGGGACCTGGAAAAACCTTTTCTCCAGGGCAGATGGATGGGACAACCCTGGACAGCAGGGGATGGGCAGAAAGAGCTGCTTCCCACCCCTGTCCTTACAGCAGCCCCCGGAGGAGGTGCCAAGGAGCATCTTCCAGCTTGGAGAGGTGACTGCAGCTGGAGAGGAGCAGGACTGCCCAAGGCCAAACAACTCCCTGCCCAGGACGAGACACCAGGGACAGCTACGAGTCCCCAGCAGCCAGCACAGGGCCGTGGCCTTCCCTGCTGCCGTTCCCTGCTGCCATTCCCTGTGTGCACCAGCCTCTGGCTGAGGATGGACTGGCAACGGAGCTGGCTCTGCTCCCAGGCCAGCTGGTCCCACGCCCTTGGTGCATCACCAGAGTCAAGCAGTTCCAGCAGCTCTGAAATTAATAATAACTCTGGACAGGACCACATCAGGCTTGTTCACCCCTAAAGCCTTCTCCATGCAGCAGTTTTTTTAAAGGAAATCTCTAAGCCCAGCCCGAGCTATCTGGGGCTGCTGAGAGGTACCTGCCCTCCCTGGTGCAGGGACCCCGTGCAGGTGACACCTCCCTCAGCTCGCAGGGCAGCAGCAGAGAGGTCCCCGGGAAGGTGACTCAGAAAATGCCTTTGAAAAGTCAAAATCTGGGGGCTCTCCTTGCCCCCCCTGCCATGCAGCAGTCTCAGAGCAGCCCTTTGCTTCTCACAAGGTTTCGCCGCAACCTTGATGAAGCTTGTTGGGGTTTTATACGCCGCCCATTAAACAACCATAAAACAGCAATTAGAGAAGGATCATTTACCAGATGTTATCACCTCCCTCGTCTGCATTTTCTTCTGCAAGACTTCTGGCTGCAGCACTTCGCTCAGGTGCCACCTGTGCCGCCCTGCCGCCACCCTGCCTGCATGCACGGCGTGAGGAGCAGCACACAGAGAGGATCCAGGGCTCTGCCCCAGCCCAGCCTCAGGAAGCTTTGGAGATCTTTTGCCTGCTCTGGGCTTTAGTCCGTGAATCTTCCTAAAGTGCACTTTGAGCCAGCAGATTGCTGTGGCTCGTAAAAGAAAATGGGATGCACTTTTCTCGCCGGGCTTTTGCTGCTCTTTCAGTCAGCAGTGCCCAGCCAAGGGCCGTGGTGCTTTACAGCCCTCACTAATGCACCGGAGCTTCCCAAAGCTCAGTATTTATGGCCGTGCCACAGAAGGGAAGGTGGAAGGTCCCCACAGCAAATTATTTATAATCCTGCTGAGCACTGGCCTCTGATTCTCCCCCCTGAGCATCCCTTCTGCAAGGCAGGACTTTGAAGCATTGCAAAGAGCTCTGTTGTGACTCAGAAATCGTCACCAGTGGTGGGGGGATTCAGTTTTTCAGGGCTTCAGGAAGAATTCTCCATAAACGTGCCCTGCTGGGGCCAGGCTCCCTGCAGAGGAGCTGCTGGATGCTGCACACACATCCTCCCACCCAACCCAAGGCAGACCAAAACCCATCAAAGTGCTGTTGCCCGTGGGAGATGAGGAGTAAAGGCTGAGCTGTAATGGAGGGTTTCTGGGGACTGTGGGACACCCAGGTCTCGTGCTCTTCTTTGCAGAGGTCTTACACTGGCCTCTCCTTGTCTCCCAGGAGAATTTGGGATGCCCAGTCCCCATCCAGAGCAGGAGTGGGACTGGGGAGGGTCACCCCCAGTCACCTTCTGCAAAAAGTAGCCTCGGCAAGGCCACGACTTGCCCTGTTTCTCCCCTCTAGACTCAGGAGATGATTTATGCCACCTGAATAATGCGAAACCAGGTCCTATCACAGTGTTTCAGCAGCTGGAGGGCAGAAATTCCCTGAGGAATTCTCTGTCCTGCCCTCGCCGTGCCCACAGGAGGAGCTCTGAGTTCAGCTGTGCCACCAGGCACCAAAACCAGGATTTCACAGCTCCAAGCTCTGGGTGTCTGTGAGCGTTGATTTAATACTCTGCAGGTGCTGTGCACTAGCCCAGGTGAGCGTGTAATTTGTCAGATCTCCATTACTAATTGTCAGCTCCAGCGTGAGTAATTGTGACCCTCCCCCAGTTCCAGGCTCGGGGAAATTTATACTTTTGCAATTGCTCGGTGTAGTAAGGAGAGCTCAGCTGGCTGGCAGTGAAAAACACACAGGGAAGCACATGTTGGAGCTGTGGAGGGAGCTCAGCAGCCCGTCAGCTGCCTGCTCTCTGACTGCATCACCCCCTCGGCTTCCACTTGACTGGAGAATTTGGGATGCTCAGGCAGCTTTGCATCAGCCACCACCTGGGAATAAAGCTCAGCCCCGAGCAGGGTCCGGGGCAAGGTCGGCTCCCCTCCATCGGCTCCACCGCCATCCTGCTCACCCTCTTCCCATCACTGACCTTCCACACCTTATACGCTGCAAGTGGGTTTGACACCCGGAGGAGCAGGAAATAACAGCTCTCCAAAGAAAGGCAGGAGGAGAAACAGGCCTGAAGGGCCGAGGGAGGAGGGTAGGAGAGGAGGAATCAGTGATGGACAGAGGTGCCTGTTCCCTGCACTCCTGCAATGCCATTATTATCCTTTGGGAATGTATCTCCATGGCCTAGGTTCCTTCTTAAACAGATACACTCCTGCCATCACAGACTGGTCCTGCTTTTGGAGATGGCTGGGGGAGATCCAGGAAATAAAATGTGCATGAAATTTTGTGGGGACGTTCTTCTGCTTTTAGCAGCTCAAATATACAAATCACAGAATCCTGGAATGGTTTGGGTTGGGAGGGACCTTAAAATCACCCAGTCCCACCCCCTGCCATGGGCAGGGACACCTTCCACTGTCCCAGGCTGCTCCAAGCCCCAATGTCCAGCCTGGCCTTGGACACTGCCAGGGATCCAGGGGCAGCCACAGCTGCTCTGGGCACCCTGTGCCAGGGCCTCACTACCCTCACAGGGAGGAATTCCGCCCTAATGCCTAACCCAAACCCCCTCTCTGGCAGTTTAAGGGCATCCCTCTTTGTGCTGTCACTCCAGTTCTTCATGGAGTCGCTCTCCAGCTTCCCTTTAGATCCTGGAAGGAGCTGTGAGCTCTCCACACAACCTTCCCTTCCCCAGGCTGAACAGCCCCAGTTCTCCCACGCTGTCTCCACAGGGGAGGTGCTCCACTCCCCTCATTAACCCTGTGGCCTCCTCTGGACTTGCTCCAACACTTCCACGTCCTTATTCTTGTGCTGGGGCACCAGAACTGTGCACAGGACTCCAGGCAGGGTCTCACAAGGGCGGCGTAGAGGGGGAGCATCCAGAGGAATCACAACATGAGCATGTCCAGGTCAGCAGCCCCCAGCCTCAGCCAGACCCTGAGCATCGGCCCTTGCAAAGGGGAGAGCCTGGGGACTGCCCCGTTCCCAGCCGATGCTGCCGGCTCATCCATGAATCCCTCCCGAGCCCAGCCTGGCTTCAGGCCTGCCCTGGGACACACTGGCTGTCCAGGCTCGCTGCCAGAGCCCCTCGCAGAGGAAGGAGCCCAACCAGACCGTGACACGCCGGATTTGCTGGTACCTGACCCTGAGCCCGGCTGGCACAGCTCCCAAATCCCAGCTCCGTGGCTCCGCGTGAGGCTCCCGGGAAAGCTGGGCAGATGAAGAGCTCATCCCTTTCCTCTCTCCTGAAGCAGAGCCACTCCTGAGCTGTTTGCAGCCAGGTGATGAATTAATGCCCAGCTCTGGCAGAGCAAGGCTGCAGGAGGAGAAGGGCTCGGAGCCAGCTTGTTTTCCAAGCCCTGTTCTCCTCTCCAGGAGGACGGTGGACCCCGGGATGGATCATTAACAGCTGGTACCAGGAAGGTTTGGTTTTATTTGGGGTTGTGAGGACCCTGTGGAAGCAGCACAGGATCCCCCTGCTGTGCAAATACCGACTGACTCTGAGCAGCCCCTCCTGCAGCTCTCAGCACGAGTCTCCTCCCCAGATGATCCCAGGTCACACCCATAAATCCATTTAATCTCCTTTTCTCTCTGAACACCAGGTGGGTGTCCATGCCACCCCCTGGGACCACCCATGGGCACGGTCACCACGGTGATGGGGACAATCCCCCCCAGCTTGGGAATGGGGCCACCTTCAGTCACAGGGCAGTGACTCTTAGGGACCGTATCCAGCTGGCACAACACTTCAGCTACATCCAAGGGGGATGAAACCTCCCAAATCAGGGGCACTCCCAAGCTCTCTGGGATGGAGAGTGCCGTGGAGAGGACTCTGACTCCTTGGGAGGGTCAGCTCGTGCAGGCAGAGGAGCATCACAGGCAAAAACGCTGATGCAGGCAAATCCAGCATGCCATCGGGAGGAAGACTCTGCCCTCCGGACTATTTTTGGCTTGTTTTTCCCAACTCTGGAGCCACTGATCTATGATATTGTCACTGCTGTGACTAAGGGCTCTGCAGTTGGAGTAACATCAAGCCGGACTTGGAGAGAGGGATGTGCGTGGCTCTCGGGGGACCGGTAATGGGAGAGAGCCCTTCACCTCCTGTTTACACTTTAATGCCCATCCAGGTTATCCATTATTTATTGCCGAAGTATTTATAGAGCATTACCAGCACACACGGGCTCTGCAGGCGGCTGGGGAGAAGGTGCTCTCTCCTTCGGATGTCGTGGTTTAAGCAGAGCAGTTAAACACGCCCCGGGCTCCGTATCCCAGCCCTGACACTCCGGAGGGGCCGCCTTTCCCCTCCTGCATCTTGTGCCTTTGCCATGAGGGATTTGTTGTTTCCCTGCTGGGCTGGGGTAGCGTCTTCTTCCTCGGGCCCTGGACACAGCAAAGCCCAGCCTGGCTGTGGGCACCCAAAGCACTGTTCCCTCGTGCCCAGGGACGCCAGCACAGCCCAGCACTGCAGGGTTCCGCTTATTCGGGGTGAAAACCCACCCTGATGACACCAGGTCACCCAGGGGCTCCTGATTCACTGCCTTGCCTCGCCCCCTGCTCTCCCTCCAGGGCTCTCCAGGAAGCAGCTCGGGGCTCTGTAGGGCTGGGAGCACCAGGAGCAGCCCCCCGGCCCTGCCCCCTGCAGCTGCGCTTGCAAGGCTGTCATGTTTAAATGCAAAAGCATCGATACCACCTTAAGATATGCACCAGTTCGCTCAGCCGTGTCCGGTTCCCCCCAGCCGCCTGGATTAGCGGGAGGAATCCCTAAGTGGGGCTGGCGCAGGGCGGGATGGATGGCGGCTGGGCTCCCGAAAGGAGCCACCCCGTTCCCTAAGGAGCGGCACGGGATCCGGGCGGTGCCAGCAGGGACACGGGAGCCGTGCAGCGGGAACAGGAGGTGCTGCGGAGCGCCCAGCCAGCAGTGGGCCGCTGCCAATCCCAGGGATGAGCTCTTCCTGCAGGGATAACCATGGGCAGCCACAACCCACAGGGATGTGCTGTCCCCATCCTGTTTCGTCGGCCCGTCCTGGCCGGGCTTTTATTTCCTGCTTTTTATCTGCTGGGGCTGGGGAAGGCACTTTCTGCCAGGTCGCGGGGAAACGGGTTGGCCATGGGACCTGCTCCAGCCCCAGCACCATCCCTGGAGCAAGACACGACACCTGGGAGCCGGCCTCCCTTTTCCTGCACCTGGGGACTCTCCCACCTTGGCTTAAAAACAGATTTTTACAAAACCTGTTGCAATCCCAAGAAGGTGTGAGCAACAGAGGGCAAGAAATCCCCTGGAACAAGGCAAAACCTGAAACGGGACTTCAGTGCCAAACCTTTGCAAATACAGGTGTAAGAATTTTTGTTAAGTGAAAGCAATGTCATTTCCAACAGTTTCCTATGGGTAATGTTGAAAAAAACTAGTCCTTATTTTCCAGCAGTTTTCCAAGTGTGCTCCTGCAGGGAAATGAGCAATTCCAGTGTCACAGGTGTGAATTTTAAAGGGATGCTGCTGCCAGTGTTTGCTGAGCAAAGGTTAATGGCTGGGTTCAAACGCTGCAATGTTGGCAGGAACTNCTTCAGGCCCTGCAAGGGGCTCTGAGCTCTCCCTGGAGCCTTCTCCTCTCCAGGTGAGCACCCCCAGCTCTCCCAGCCTGGCTCCAGAGCAGAGGGGCTCCAGCCCTGGAGCAGCTCCGGGGCCTCCTCTGGACTCTCTCCAGCAGCTCCACGTCCTGCTGCTGCTGGCCCCAGGGCTGGGGCAGCTCTGCAGGTGGGGTCTCACCTGAGCACAGGGGCAGAGGGGCAGAATCCCCCTCCCCTGCTGCCCACACTGGGTTTCTGGGCTGGTTCATGCCCAGTTTTGCAACCATCAACACCCCCCAGGTCCTTCTTCCCAGGGCTGCTCTCCAGCCATTCTCCACCCAGAGGAGGATGAGGAGAGCCTTCAGCCTCAGTTTGCAGCAGCAGGAAACACAGAGGGACGGAGAGGGAAGGAATAATGCCCTCTCCCTCTAGAAGGAACCAGCCAAAGCATTCACTGTCTTTTTGTTCCAGCCTTCACTAAAAAGCCATCTGCAAACAGGCAAAAGGAGCAGCACCAGCAGCAAAAAAGAAACCAGTGTGGGACACGGCGGGAGAGGAGCCAGAGCTGTGCTTGCACATCCCCAGGCTGCAAAACCAAACATAACCCAGGCCACCACTGCCCAGGGGGAAAGAGAAGCGATGCCACAGAGCAGGTGGCCTGACGGCGGCTACCAAAGACACGGCACAGGCAATCAATTCCCCGTGGAAGCCTCCAGAAGATAACGAGGCGATGAGTAACGGTCTGTATGGAATTGTAGGAACAAATCGCATCAGCCAGACCTAATCTCATCCTGAGACATGGCAATGGCAGATGCAATCTCCTGGCCTTTAACCACAGGAAGTCTTCAATGCTGCTTCAAATGCAGAATTATGGTCGGGGGGGGATGGTGGAAATCGATCCAAGTCCATCAGGGGTTTGAAGGTCTGTTCACAGCGTGTTTGAGGGGCTCCAGGCTCCAGCATGACCACTGACAGCTGGGAATGAAGAACATCAACCTGCTGGTCGATGCTGGGGCCTCGGGAACTGGTGCACACACTGGCACAGCCCTGGCTCCCCAAAGGCTCACAGCTCTGCTGAGCTGGATGCTGCCACTTCACCACCCCCCAGCCATCCCTGGGGCGTCTGCAGCAGGCAAGGAAGTCACCATGGTGCCACCAGGCAAGAGCCCCCACGTCCCCAAAGTCCCCCTGCCGCAGTATGGCACTGGGCACGTCCCCTCCGAACCTTGGAGCATCTCCACCCTTCAAAGTCAAAGGGGTCAGCTGCAGAGAGCCTCATGCTCTCCCAAAACCTCTATCGTCACTCACACACCGTGTTTTATGGCTTTTGGATAGGGAGGGAAGGTGCCTGCCTTCTTTTATGGCAGCTCCTTCTCCAAGGAGCCCGGAGAAGGACTGAGAGGTGCCGGGATCTTCGCAGCCCGGCTGCTGAGAGTTGCCAGGACCTGGCTCACCTGACCTGACCTCGCCCACCCGCTGCCTTGCCTTCCAGAGTGCTATCAATTCTTTAAATATAGCAATTAAATGTGATAAATGGGCTGCAAAGGGCTATTTTAGGAGAGAGGAGGCTCCATCTGGGAGTGCTGCAGTGCTGGCTCAGCACGACCCACTGCACACCTGGCGCTCCCCACTAACCCACCGTGGATGCTGCCCCACTCTTAAACATGTGATGGCATCCAGTTATCTGGCACATTCCCAAGCTCATTTTTCTCCCCCGCCCCCTCCACAAGCTTCCTTGATTTCTCTGGCTGCCGTTAGACACTGTCACTTTAAAGACAGGGTTTGCCCAATTTCTGGGAGCGCAGCAAAGGGTGGTCAGGAGCAGCTCAAGCCACCCAGCCACAGCAGCATCCACAATTTACTCGGTCCCTGTAAAATTCAGGAGAGCTTCCGGGGTAAGGAACCCCATGAAGAGAGGAAACCCTTTGGGGAGAAAGTCAGGATGAGAGATAAGGACAGGAAGGAGAAGAAAAACCAAGATCCGTGAGACCCCATCCCTGGAAGTGTTCCAGGCCAGGTTGGAGGGGATTTGGAACAACCTGGGATAGGGGAAGGTGTCCCTGCCCCTGGCAGGGGGCAGCACTGGATGCACTTTAAGGTCCCTTCCAACCCAAACCATTCTGGGGCTCTGTGTGCCCAGGATGGGGTTTATTTAATGTGACCCCCAGCTCAGGTCCACGGAGGTGTTTAGGCGCCAAAGGGGATCCAGCTGCTGCTGCACCTGCCTCTGAACACAGTGCTCCCAGTCCCTGGCTGTGCATCGCTCCCGCATCCAAAAATCCCATGCCCACCCCGGCACCTCCATGACCAGGGGCTTGAGATCCCCCCACTGTGCCCCCCAGCCCTGGGCAGCCCCCGCGATGCCGGTGTGAACCAAGCAGGCTTGGAAGCAGAGGGAGACAACCCTGCAATGCTCAGGGATGCTGCGGGGTGTCTGGCTTGTGGGGCAGGCCAGGGAATGGGGACCAGGGCTGGAAGGGGAGCGGGACAGCCCCTACATCCTCCCCGGCTGGAGGCGTGCTGAGACAACCGCCCAAATCCTCCCCGGAATGGAGGGGGTCTGAGGTAATTCCCCAGATCCTCCCTGGGATGGAAAGACACCGCGACAGCCCCCATTCCCCCCCCTTCCCCCAGGGCTGGGGGGACACACCGCAACAGCCCCCCAAGTCCCACCTTGCTGGGAGAGGACCGGAACAGCCTCCAAATCCTCCCCGCGCTTGATGGGGACCGCGACATTCCCTAATCCCTCCTCGAGCAGCAAGGGGACCGCGGCAGCCCTGTCCGGTCCCCAGGACCCCGCAGCGGCGGGGGCTCGGTGGGTTCGGTGCCGAGTCCGGCTCAGCCGAGCCCGGCTCAGCTCCCCCCGACGGCCGCTGCCCGCGGCGCTCCCCAGCCCATCGCGCAGCGCCGGGCAGCCCCAACCCGTCCCCTTCTCTTCTTCCTCCTCCTCC
>VZRR01005882.1:0-14653 GCA_013398015.1 Oreocharis arfaki | reverse complement strand
GGGCCTTGGGGGGGAGTGGGAGGACTGGGGAGGCGTGGGGGAAGTTCGGGGACTGATATGGGGGATTGGGGGGACACTGGGTGCGAAGTGGGGGGTGGAGAGCTGAGGGGGCACCAGGCTGGGGAATTGGGGGAACTGGGCTGAACCCTCCCATAGTGTGTGTGGGAGAGCAGGGCTGGGACAGCCTCAGGCGGGGTGGGCACTGCAGCCCCCCAAGACCAGGCAGGGGCTTTGCTCTGGCTCCCTGTGTCTGGATTCCCCCAGTCTGAGATCCTGTCCCTGCTCCTGGGGTCTGGGTCCTGTCCCTGCTCCTGGGGTCCCTGCAGCAGGGGCAGGTGGGTGGGTGCTGCTGTCTGCCCTTGTCGTGCAGTTCTGCTCTTGCAGTTCACCTCGAGGTGCAATTCGCTCGTGGTTTGGGTTCTAATGCTGGTTGTTTCCAGCTCTTTCCTGTTTTGGATACCACGGCTGGTTATTTCCAGCTCCCCCTGACTCCCAGTGTGTTTTTCTGTGGTGGTTTTGAGTTTATCGTGTCACCTCGGTCAGGTTGTTTGTGCTCTGGGGTTTGTGCTTCCTGTACAGTGGGGCTGATCTTTTATCATGGAATCATGGAATTGTTTGGGTTGGAAGGGACCTTAAAGCTCATCCACTTCTACCTCCTACCATGGGCAGGGACAGCTTCCACTATCCCAGGTTTTTCCAAATCCCATCCAACCTGGCCTTGGACACTTCCGGGGATGGGGCAGCCACAGCTTCTCTGGGCAGCAGTTTTACTGAGCACTTTTCCTGCTCTAAGCTGTTCCCTTCATCCAGTCCGTTCCCTGAGCTGGGTCCTGCTCGGCCTCTTTTTGTTATTCCCTGCTCTTGCCCTTTCCCTGGCTCTCGGGAGGGATCCTGGCTCCCCTGTCGCTGTCACTCTGTTCCCTGGAGACCCCCAGCACTGACAGGCTGTGCTTTGCTCTCAGTATTCCCCTACTGTAGCTGCTCTAGAAGGATCTTGGAGCACGGCTCTGGGAGCTTGGAATTTGTTTCTTCTTGGTCACTGGAGGTGAACTTCCAGGGGTGGCTGCAGTAGGGTCAGGGCCAGACGTTGCTGTTCTCATGTCTGGGATCATGGGATGCTGGATATAAGGAAAAATGGACATTAGGACAAAAGAGTAGCTATTAAGAAAGGGTATTAGAATAGTAGATACTAAGAAAGTCGTTTTTTAGGGAAAATTTCTTCATGGAAGTGATGGTCAGGCACTGGCACAAGCTGCCCAAGGAATGGTGGAATCTCCATCCCTGGAAGTGTACAAAAAGCGTGGATGTGGCTTTTGGGGACATGGTTTACTGGTGGCATAGGGCTGGTGCTGTCTGAAGGTTGGACTTGATCTTAAAGGTCTTTTCCAATCTAAACAGTTCCATTATTCTGAGGTTTTATGAAGCCATGATTCCATGTTGCTGGGTACTTGGCTGCTGCCCTCCCCTCCTCTAACTCCCCTCTCTCTCCTCTCTCTGCAGGAAAGCGAGGATGGCATCGAAGGAGATGGTGAGTGGTGGCTCTTGGGCAGGGTTGTTTGTGTGCCAAAAAAGTAAAAACCAGACAAAACAGCTTTTCCAACAATCCTGTGATTGTTGCCATCCCAAATAATCACTTGTAACAGCAGGCAAACATGGGGTGCAGGGACAGCATGCCCCAAACTCACCCCTGCTCCCTCCTGAGCTGGCTGTGGCATTGATCCGGGGTGGTGCTGGCATCTAAGTTCTCCTTGGAAGGGGTTTGGTTACATGGGAGAGGAGCCACGTCCAGCCCTGCCCTGACCCCACCTCCTTTCCCTCCCCACAGCTGTGCTCTCCGACTACGAAAGCGCCGAGGACTCGGAGGTAAGGGCAGGCTCTGTCCTGATTCCCATGGAATTTCAGCACAAACCCAGTTTGTGTCCTTGGATCTCTTCCACTGACCCCTCTGTCTCCCGAGGAAACAGCCTCCCCCAGCCCCTGGCACTGGGACCAGTGTCGCTGTGCTGCTGGAGAGGGTGTAGGGCCACTATGTGCAAGGGAAAACCCTCCTGGCTCCTCACACTGGGAGCAGGATTTCCCATGGCCAAGAAGGGCGTGGGAGGAGTGTGGGATGCTCGTTGGGTTGTAATTAGTTGGAATTTAAAAGCAAAGTGGTGGTTGGGAGCATGGCAGGAGCTTCCCTTTGTTCTGAGGGAGCAGCCAGAGGGGGAATGCACCTTGGGAGTTGGGGATGCCGAGGGAATCCCATCCCACCCATGCCTGGGGGCTGCAGGTTCCCCTGGATTTTTAGTTCAGAACTCTTTAAAGTTCGAGATTTTCAGGGAGTTTAGAGAAGTTCTGGTCTCTAAGGATTATAGTGAAGGCTTTCTAAGGAAAATCCATCTCTGTTTTGGGAATCTTGAGGGAAACAGTGGCTAGAGAACATGCAAAAACCACCAGGCAGAGGAAATCCAAGCCGTTTATTTGGGAATTAATCTCAATTTGGGAATTAATCTATGCTATTAACAAGGAAGGAACACAGCAGGCTGCAGAGGTGACGGGGCAGCTCCCGGAGCTCTTCCAGCCTGGAATCCCGCGTGGAGGCTCCCGGTGGCAGCAGGGTTGTTGCATCACTGCCATGCCAGGATGACTCTGTTCCTGTGCCTAAAAATAATGCCCGGCCTGGGCTTCCCCGGCGTAAACACCGGGAGCAGCCGATGTGCAAAGGCTGTGTTGAAAGAGGAAAATGGAGCAGGGTTTGGTTAATCACCCCGAGCTATTTTTAGTTCGGCTCCAGCCTCCGGAGGCTCCTGGGGGTGAAACCAGGTCATACTCCTGAGCAGAGTGAGTCAGCTGAGGAACTCCAGAGAATTTGGAAACATGGCCCTGGCTGGATCCGGGCCCTCAGTGTGGAAGGAAGGGCCTGTGACCAACAGTCTTCCCAGTGTGCAAGAGCAGACTGGAGTGGTGGGATGCTGCATCTTTGTGGGGCAGCTGCTCTCAGCTCCATTCCAGAAAGCCTGTTGGATTCTCTCTCTCTCTCAGGAGAGGTTGGGTTTAACCTTTGCTTTTCCTGTAAAAATATAGGGATAGGAAGAATTTTAAGAGCTTATCCTCTGCTTTGGAAGAGTCATGGCTAACAGGTGGAATGGGTTCTAACTCCAGAATTGAAGGAATTCCTAGGGATCTGTTGCTGTATTTAACTCCAGAACTGAGGGAGTTCCTGGGGGATCTGTTGCTGGATCTAACTCCAAATTTGAGGAGATTCCTGTCAGATCTGTTGCTAATGCAGCACATTTGAGTCACTGGCTGTCTCCCAGGCAGAGGAAGAGGATTACAGCGAGGAGGAAAGCTCCAAGGTGGAGCTGAAGCAGGACAGCAACGATTCCTGCGAGTCGGCGGCCAGAGGGGAGAAGGGCAGTGAGAAGGCCGATCCCAAGGGAGCGGTGACGGGCGAGCGGCAGAGCGGGGACGGGCAGGTGGGTGTCCCACGGCTCCGGGCTGGGGGCTGGCAGCAGGACTGCTGCAGTGGTGAGAGCTCCCTGGTTCTGACAGGAGAGCACGGAGCCTGTGGAGAAGAAAGTTGGGAAGAAGGTTCCCAAGCACCTGGATGACGATGAGGATCGGAAGAACCCGGCGTACATCCCGCGCAAGGGGCTCTTCTTCGAGCACGACCTCCGAGGGCAGACACAGGAGGAGGAGGTCAGGTATGTGAGTGTCCCCCTGGGGCTCTGGGAGGGACAGGCCAGCTTCCAGGCCAGCCTCTGGCAGCAGGGCTCCTTGCTTCAGTGGGATGCACTGGGAAGGCCTGTGCTTCCATTACCTGTTCTATGTCCTGCCAGGATGCTTCACCTCTTTGGTTTGAAGGGCAGATGCAAAAAAACTCACAAAAAAAGCCTCGTGCCAGGCAACAGTGACCCTTTGAGCTGCTTTTCCCAAATAGCAGTGGGTCACCAGCAACTGCTGGGCAGGAGGAGCAGGAAGGAGGGATGCTGCCTCCTGTGCATTCCCTGCCACAGGAATGCTCGGGCTCTGTGTGGCGGACTGCTCGAAACTGCCACGTCTTGGCCTTACAGCTCCTTGCTCCTCCGTGTGTCCCTGTTCAGGCCAAAGGGTCGTCAGCGGAAGCTGTGGAAGGACGAGGGGCGCTGGGAACACGACAAGTTCCGTGAGGACGAGCAGGCCCCCAAGACCAGGCAGGAGCTGATCGCGCTGTACGGATACGACATCCGCTCAGCCCACAACCCCGACGACATCAAACCCCGGAGGATGCGCAAACCACGGTGAGCCCCAGAGTCACCCCAGGGCCTGGACTGTCCTGGGGAGAGGGGCCAGGTCCGGAGCTCCAAAGAGGGAAAGCCCTGTCATGCGGGACCTTGTTCCTGGAATTTCTAGATGTGCATCCTGTTCCCTGGCACAGCAATTCCTTCCACCCAGGGTTTTCTTTCTAGTGAACTGTGCTGTTTTTCTCCCCGCCCCAGGTTTGGCAGTCCCCCTCAGCGAGACCCCAACTGGTCTGACGAGAGGCCCCCCAAGCCCCCGAGGCACCAGGGTGCCAAGAGCCCCTCGGCCCCCCCACGGTCATTCAACAGCCGCAGCTCCTCCAGCACCGGCAGGATGCCCCCTGCCAGGAACTACCCCAGGATGGGGGGCTACAAGGAGACCCGGCCGGGCTACCGGGCTTCGGAACCAACTGTCCCTCACCGCAATGGGGAACAAGCCAAGCAGGAGAGCGGCTACCGTGGGAAGCGGGCAGAGCAGAGCCCCTCGAGGGACACGTCCCCCGAGCTGGAGGTGGCACATATCCACGGCAGCCCTGGGAAGGAGGAGGGGGCTCTGGAAAACCAAGCCACGGCTGCCGACGCTGTGCAGCCGCCGCCGGACAGACCAGTCGAGAAGAAATCTTATTCCCGGGCAAGAAGGACCAGAGTCAAGGCTGGAGACGCGGGGAAGCTGGCGGAGGAGGTGCCCGCTTCCGAGGGGCTGGCTCCCGTGATTCCAAAACCCACGCCAGCCGAGAGCTCCCCCCCGCCAGCCAAGAGCAACTGGGAGTCGCCGGTGGAATCCAGCGTGGATGGACTCGAGCAGGAGATGACCCAGATGAACCTGACGGAGCAGAACTGGAGCCCGGGGCAGTCGCAGTTCATCCCGCCCCGGGAGATGAGGGGTAAGTGGGAGCAGCCTCCCGGTTTTCCAGCAGCCCAGTGCCATCCTGATCTGTGCAGTTGGTCGGAGCTGAGCTGTCTCTGCCTGAGCTCTGTCCCAGGGTGGGTGCAGAGGGAGGGTTGCTACTGAGAAAGTGCAGTATGGACAGAACAGCAGAGAAAAAGGGGAAATTAAACATTTCAGTGGAGGTGAATGGAATTAGGGCTGGGAAGGATGGAAGGGGAGATTCTTTCCCTGTGATGTGAATCACAGCAAGACCGACCCCTGCTGCAGGAGAGCACGAGATAAGGATTAATAATTGGGCTCTGTGTTGTCTTGCTCAGAGCAGGAAGCAACTTCTCCCTGTTTATCAGCTCATTTCCTGGCACTGGGATTTGGTTGCCAGTAGCCAAGGCCTGGCTGGGATTGGCAAATCCCTTTGTGCCTGGAAGGAGGGGACAGTTACCCGGTGCCAGCTGAGGACAGTTCCAGTTGTGCATCCACAGAGAGGTCATCCAGGTATAATTATCCCCTTGCAGAATTAGAGTCTGTTCTGGCAAGTGTTAGAATGCTTCCCGAGGGGAGTAAAACTGGAGCAAGGAGAAGGAAGCGACTTGCTGCTTTCATAAGTGTCTGTGAGGTTGAGGTCATGGAACCAGAAGTCATTTGGTACTGGTGGGACTGGGAGGTCTGTGTGAACAGACCCCTGGACAGGCTGGAAACGTGACAGTGGGATGAGAGTTCGAAGGTGCTGAGATTGTGTGTTTTGGGGCTGTTTTAATGTGCAAAAGTGAAGCATCTTCCCGAATTTCCCGCAGACCAGCTCTTGGCTGCAGGTACAAGATCATATTCTGCTATGAGAAGGATGATGACTCTGCTGTCCCTTTTTTGTCCCTAGCAGAGGAGGGAGGAGTTAATTCTGGGAAGCATTTGGCTCCCATCAGTCCATTCTGTATCCCTCTGCCTGTATTTGCACTGTCAGTGATCCAAGAGCACTTCCAGTGTTTGTTTTATCCATTTTCACTCCCTTGGAATCACCTGTGATCACCTTGACGCTGTGTTTTTTAAGCCATGGTTTAAAATTCACTTTGCTGTGAATTCACATGAATTCACTTTGCTGTTTGAATTCAAAAGAGCCTGTGATAAAAGCGTTTACACCCTGCAGAGGGTTTAAACTGCAGCTTCAGATCCCACATGGATCCTTGATCCACCCAGAGGAGATCCATGTCTCAGCAGACACAGAGCTCAGAGCAGGACCTGAGTTTCAGGCTGGGGATTTAGTTTTGAAGCAGAATTTAGGTGTTGCTGAGCACCGTGGATGAGTGTGCAGTAACAAAACAGCCTCTAATTTGTCCCAAAATACTTAAAAACCATCACCGGGGCGGTGAAGTCCGAAGGTTCTGTGTCATGGGAGCGAGAGCTGAGCCGCAGCCACGCCCTCGAGCGAGGCGGCTCCGGCCTGGGAACCAACACAAACCACAGTAATAACCAGTCTGTTCCTTCCTCAGGTATTCCCAACCATATGCACGTGGGAACTGGGCCACCGCCGCAGTTTAACCGGATGGAGGAGATGGTAACGAGCGATCCCGGAGCGTGACTCCGGCCGCGCGGGGGGCGGGCTCTGATTGTGTTGGGGTTGTGGTAATTACGTGGCTGTTGGTGGTAATTACAGCCTTTCCCTTGTGGGGGTGTTTGAGGGTGACCCAGGGGAGGTTTGGGGGTCGGGTAGGTGCCCCACAGCCCCCCTGACCCCTGGACTCTCGCAGGCAGTGCCGGGGGGCCGTGTGAAGCGCTACTCGTCGCAGCGGCAGAGACCCCCCGTGCCGGAGCCTGCGCCCCCCATGCACATCAGCATCATGGAAGGGCACTACTATGACCCACGTGAGTGTTTCCCTCCTGCTCCTGTGGCTCTGTGCGTGCTTGGAGCTGAGCAGCTGGAGCAGAGATCCCCCCCACTCTTGTTGGAGTTGGGACTTTGTCTTCTCTTCCCTTTGTTGTTGTGGCACTGTGTCCCCTCATACAGTGTCTAAAAGGCAGCTGGGAGCCTCCCTGGTTTGTGTTTAAACCCATGGAATTATCCTCAGTGTTATCCCCTCTCGATGCCAGGGCTCTTAGGATATCCCAATTCTTTTCTAGAAGAGGGATTTAAAACGAACTTTAAATCAGGTCTTTGACATTTGAGCATGGGGAGAACAGGACTGGGGATGGATTAGGAATTCCCTCCAGCATTTAAAGTGTTAGAGAAAAAATTCCCTGAGTATTTTCCTGCTTTCTAAAGGGAGTAGGAGGATTTTCTTTAGGGAGCATGTGGCATCTGTGAGCCCGGGAATCTCTGTGTGCCGTGGGAGCCCTCGGGGCAGGCTGGGCTGTGTGTGCTCAGCTGCAGGGGAATTAAATTCCTTGGAGCTTTTCCTCACAGCCTGTCATGTGTTGTTGCAGTACAATTCCAGGGACCAATCTACACCCACGGTGAGAACCCAGCCCCGCTGCCGCCCCAAGGGATGATTGTGCAGCCGGAGATGCACCTCCCTCATCCAGGTGAGGAGCCAGTGGGACACCCCTGGACCAGGGGAACAGAGAACTCTGATCTCCCACAGCCTCTATCACGGGGGGAATCCATTTTCCTTTATTTCTACAGCATGGAAGAGACCCGTTCCCTCCTGCAGTGAGGCTGAACCAGTATCAGTTTTAAGGAAAGAAAAAATAGATGTTTCTGGAATTTCCAGGCAGTGCAGGATGGGGGGAACTGAAGCTTTGGCAGCTCCCAGCTGGGTGTTTGCAGGTCCCTGTGGGGCCTCACCAGGCTGGGCCGCTCCCTTTCGTAGGCACTGGGCTGGTTCCTCACTCCCTGGCCCTGTAGCTCAGGAAAAAGCAGAACTGGGAGCTGTCGAACACGTTCTCTGCTTGCCCACACAAATTGTTCCCTGCAGTGGAGTTGTGCTGGGGCCGTGTCTGGTTCCGGTGAATGCGGAACCGGGGAGGGGGCCGTGCTCTGCTGCTCTGTGTCCCTCCCCAGCATGGGGCTGCAGGGAAACCTTGGAGCAGAGCATGCTCCTTCCTGCTGCTACCCCGGGACTCTCTGGCTTCTTGGGTGACATCTGTCTGCTTCCCGTCACCTCCAGGTTTACACCCCCACCAGACGCCCCCTGCCATGGCAAACCCCGGCCTCTACCCCCCACCAGTGTCCATGCCCCCGGGCCAGCCCCCGCCGCAGCAGCTGCTCACTCCGACTTACTTCTCCGCCCCTGGAGTGATGAATTTCGGGAGTCCTGGCTACCCCTACCCCCCTGGAGCTCTGCCCCCTCCGCCCCCTCCTCATCTCTATTCCAACACGCAGGTAAGCCGGGTGCGCCGCGGCTGCTTCCCGGGCAGGAGCAGATGGGATGCTATGGAGTGTGGGGTGTGTTCTGCGAGGTGTTCCTGGGAGAGGATGTGGAGCAGCTGGGCTGCTCCATGGGGAAAGGCTGCTGTCATCCCAGAAAGGATTGTTCCCATGGCTGCTGTGCAGCTCCCTGAGCGCGGCGGGCAGTGGGTAAAATCCATTTCTGGGGGTTCTGGAATTGAGTTGTTCCCTTATGGAGCAGGGAAACAGCCCCTCCAGGGCCCTGCTGAGCCAAGGATACCTTGAGAATGGCTTTAGAAGTGAGTTCTGTTGTGGTGGAGGCTGGGAACTGGCTGGTGGGAGCAGCATGGGGCTGGATTTTCCTGCTCCACAGCCCAACTCCATATCTGAGGCTGCTGCCAGGCAGCAGGGAGGCAGATTGGTTTGGGTTCCTGAGAAGGCAGATCAGTTCAGATCCCCGAGAAGGCAGATCAGGTCTCATGCCTGTGAGATGGCAGATCAGACCCGATCTCTGAGGAGGCAGATTGGGTTGGATCTCTCTGAGGATCAGACCAGATGTGATCTCTATGAGGAGGCAGATAGATTAAATCCCTGAGGAGGCATATCAGAGCAGATCCTTGAAAAGGCAGATGAGACCAGAGCAGACCAGATCCCGGTGCTGGCAGTGCTGCCGTGGCTGGAGCAGGGCTGACACGCCGTGGCTGGAGCAGGGCTGACACGCCGTGGAAGGCTGGAGAGCTGCACATTCCCTGAGCTCCCAACCCTCCCTGCCCTTCCCACTGCTCCGGCTGATGCAGGCAGGACCTCGCCCCGCTTTGAGGGCAGTTCCCTGCCAGGCTGCAGGGCTGGGTGTGCAGGGGAGCCATGTCCCGGTGGAAAAGCTGCTCTTGGGAAGTTCAGGCATTCCATGGACTGCAGGGTGAGGGTATCCCATCTGCTTAGGCTGTGTCCTGTCCCTGCCAGAGATTGGGGGGGACCTTGGTGAGGGGTGGGGACACACAAGGGGCCTCGGGAGCTGTTGTCTGGGGGGCGCAGCCCCTCTTGGCTCTGGCTGGGGGCAGCTGTCCAGCCCCGGGGGGTGCCGGGAGGGGCTCACAGGGCCCCCCAGCCCGGAGCTCTGATCCTGCTGCTCCTGCAGGCGCAGTCCCAGGTGTATGGGGGGGTCACCTACTACAACACTGTCCAGCAGCAGGTGCAGCCCAAGCCCTCCCCGCCCCGCCGGACGTCCCAGCCTGTGACCATCAAGCCGCCTCCTCCAGAGGTACCATCCCCTCACCATTGGTCCCTGTGTGTGTGTGTGGTGTCACTCTGGTGTGTGTGAGGCTGCAGTTCCCCCTCCCATCCCAAAGAAATAACGTTGTTCTTTTGTAAGGGGAAATCTTAAAACTGTCTCATCTCTGACCTGTCCCAAACCTCAGCTTCTCGTTGCAGGTGGTAAGCAGGGCTCCAGTTAATTTGAGTTACTTAAAACTTTAAAACTAAAACCACGTAAAAAGTAAGTCTGAAGTTGACTCTTTTTTTAATTTTATTTGCTCAGGGTAGAAAACAGGACGATTTAGAGAGGGAAAAAATCCAGCCCTGGCTGGAGGAGTTAGGAGGCAGGGAGTTCTCTGGAAGGATAAACGTTGAGAACTCAGCAGATAATTCAGGCAGTAGAGTTAAAGGTTTTTCAGCATGTGAGTGCTTCCCTGTGCTGGGAATGGTCTCCTTGCTCCAGTGCTGTGAGCTGTGCGTGTGTGAGCGTGCTGGAATGCCACGTGTGTTTTTGGTTTCCCTTTCCATACCTTCTTCACGTATGGGAGCCAAGCAAGCCCAGACCCAGGCAGGCATGTGCCAGTGGGTTCCCATACACGGGGAGGGCTGGGAAGCAAATTTTCTGATGGAGGGGCCCTGGAAAGGCCTCGTGATGGAAAAATCTGGAACCATGAGGAGAGATTGGCACAGAGGGCTGGTTGTGCCCAGAGAGGCAGTGAGGGGGAGGGGGAGGGTTGCTGGCAAGACCCAGCCGTAGCACTGTTCCCCCCATGCGAGGGTTTGGGGAACCCTAAACCTCTGCTGCTCTTCCCTCTTTTCCCCCTCCCAGGACAGCAAAGGTGAAAAATCAAAGGAGAGGAGCAACACGTAGGGGCACGGCCACAGGAATCCCAGCGCCAGACTCGGCACCTCGGCGAGGAGGAAGCTGCTCCTTGGAATGGCTCCTTCCCTGCGCGGAGGTGAGGCAGCGGGATGAGACACCTGCACCGTGCTCAGAGCCAGGCACTTCCCCCGTGGCCCAGGCGGTGCCTTCCCGAAATCCATCTCGCTGCTGCCCACCGCCCTCGTCCCCCACGCTGGGGCCACCGAAGAACCAACCCCCGAGTCGGCCCTTGGCCACACGTTCTCCCAACTTCTCCCCGTTACTAAACGTTCCCCGCTCCCTCCTGGGATGTCAAACTCCGCTGGCTTGATCGTGGTCTCTGTTTTTATTTAAGGAATGAAGCAGCTCCTTCAGTAAAGCTGATTTGTTTCTTTTGGGTATTTCCTTTTCGTTTGTTTGGGTAAGCAGCAGTGACATCTCCCCACCCCGGTTCGTTCTTCATTTCAATTCTCTTTTCAATTAGCCAGTTGATTTCTGCCACTTTTGGAGCAGAGGAAGGGCAATGGAGCTGTGGGAAACTGTTGGGGATGCTCTGCCTGGGCAGGAACAACTTCATTTAGGAGCTACTCCTGATTCTTTTCCCAACAAACTATTGGTAACTGGTGTGTGTGAGCTCTCAGGTGGGAATCCACAAGGTGACCCCCATCCCTGCCATCCCCAGCAGTGCAAGGGGATGTTTCCACCTTTCCTCTGCCAAATCCACTGAGAGAGGGGGAGGTTTGTGGGCACCCAGCACCCCAACGCTGCCCGAGCAGCCAAGCCAGCACCCAAACCAGCTTGGCAGGGCCAGGTTTGCTCCCAGCACTTGGGTGTTGCTGCTGGGGCTGTGGATGGTGTTGGAACCCGCCCCAGCGCACCGGGCTGGGCTCCGGCCCCACAAGGCAGCGCCTCAGAACCGCGTCACTTCCCCACAGCAGCCTTGTGTCCCCATTGGGATTCCTGGTCCCACGGGGTGGCTGTCACCGCAGCTGTGCCACGCTGATCCCCGCTGGCTCACCTGTGCCGCAGCGCTGCCGCTCTGCATCCCGCGTCCCACCAGCCCCGCGGCTCCGGCCCCGCTCCCGCTCTGGCTTGGCCACGTCCTCGCAGCCGTTTGCAAATTGCATTAGGAAACTTGGCAGGGCCGGCTGCTGATTCCTGCCTGTTCCTGCCGATTCCTGCTGCTCTCCTGAGCACGTGCCGGGACGCCGTGGGGACGCGCCAGCTGCCGGCGCAGGCGCCGGGTGAGGGGAACGTCACTGAGCGAGCGGCAGCTCGGCCGCCCCGTCCCCATCTGCGGCCAGGATGGGGGCCTGGCACCCACCTGCTCGTTCTCTGTGTGGATCCCTCATCCATACCTGGCTCTCCAGCAGAAATTCCTCCTTTGTTTGGTGTTCGTGACTCAGTGACCTTTTGTGTCTCGTTTCAGCTGCCAAAGCCACATTCCCAAAGCAGAATCCCCTCATGGTTTAGGTGTCACCGTGTCTCTGCCTTAAGGCTGACGTGTGTCATTGACGCATCAGTGACACCACTGAAATCCCGGACCTTGCATCCCCATGCTGGGGTTTTGGTGTTATTTGGATTCCTGTCCTGTGGGATGCACATCCCTAGCAGCATTGTAGGAAGCAGACAGCTCTCGTGCGTCCTTCCCAGGGCTGAGGCCCACAGGGACAGTGTCCATCTGAGCTTCCCTGGCAGGAGCAGTGTCACCTCTGTTGTGTCCCAGGAGCTGCTCCCTCCCCAGGAGCTGTTCTCCCTTTCCCAGGAGCCGCTCTCCTCTTCCCACGTGCAGCTGTGCCCTTCTCAGGAGCTCACGGTGGGACTGGAATTATGGCTCCGCTGTCCCTGGCGCCAGCCACCCTCGCCCCCACATCCCTGGAAGCAGCTGCCACCCATCCCTAGCCCAGCTCTGCCCTGGTAGTGGGGCTGGAGAGAGCCCCCTCCTCTTTCTGGGGGCCGATGTGAGCCTCCTCCTCTCCCCCAGCCTCACTGGCTGGCGGGGAAGGACCAACTGTTGTGTTGGTGGTGCGGGAGCTGCCGCCCGCGCGTTTCTGCCGTGCTGCCTCCGCCTCGGCAGCCGCAGCCTCCTGCCAGCCCCCCGCCCACCTGCCCACACCAAACGGGTGGGGGGCACGTACCCCACTCCTGTTACACCCTGATCCTGTGGATGGAGCATCACGGTGAGCTCTGCCCTCCTGCAGCCAGGCTGGGCGGGGGAAGGATGCTGGTGGGAGCTGCCAGTGCCGTGGTGGAAGGGCGGCTTTGAGGGGCGGGGGGGACCCCAACTCCTCCCTTTGCATCCCATCCCCTTTTCCTCCTTTCCCTTCAGGTCTCCCCAATTCCTGCCCTCACTCCTGGCAGTGGGGTGGGGGTCCTAGAACCCTTCCAGCAGCAGCAGCAGCTGGAAACATCACCTTCTGTCCCCACTGCTGTGCTGCCCCATCCCGACCCAGCGCCCCTGCCTCAGTTTACCTCCCTGGCAGCAGGATCGGGACTGAGCATGGTCCAGGATTCACAGGGACCTCATGGAAGAGCTGCCCCCATCTCTTGGCGGTTCTCCCCTTCCCCAAATGCCTGACTCCCCTCTCCCAGCGCTGCAGCTGGGAAGTGGGTTAAGGCGCTGGCTTGGGGAGGGATTTTTCCCGGGGTGTAATTTTTCCCTCCTACACACGGTCTGTTTTGAGCGGTGCCTGGAGGCTTCGCACCCCCGGCTCACTGCCGAGGCGGGGGAATGCGCTGGCTGCCAACCGAGGGAAGCGCCCGCTCCAGATCCCAGCTCGTTAGGAGAAATAACAGCAAATTAATTAAGCCAATAGTTCGCTCTGTGCCAGCAGTGCCCCCATCCCTGCCGAGCTGGGGAGAGGGGATGGGACGGGCCGCATCTGGGGCACCTTTCCCAGGGGGAGCATTGCCCTCAGCATGGCACAGTGCCCCAGGTGCCTCCTGCCTGTGTGGCCCAGTGCATCCCCATTGCCACCAGTGAGTGGGGTTTCTCCGTGCCTCAGTTTCCCTTCCTGCCGTCAGGAGAAGCCCCTCTCTGAGTGGCTGAACCCGGCCAGCAGCACCACTTGCACCCAGGTCCAGGAACCCTTGCCTGGATGCTGCAGGGAAAGGGGATGGAGGAGCTCAACAGAGCGGGATTTTTTGGAGATGTTGGGTGGGATGTGGGGGATCTGAACGCTGGAGGAACAGAGGAGGGACGTGCCGGGCCACGCCGTGCTGTGCTGTGCCGTCCCGACAGGGCCTCGTGCAGCCGGGGATGGGGATGTGGGGACGCGTTTTGCCGCTCTCTGGCAGCCGCATGGATGGAGTTGCCAGGCAACTGCCGGGTGGAGGCGAAGCGGGAACAAAGCGGGAGCTGCCGGGACCCTCGTTCCTCCATCCCTCCCCGACCCCCCCGGGCAGTGGGGCCCGGCAAAGGCCATGGGGTCACCTGCTCTGTCCCCCCGGCCGCTGCCACCATCCCACCCCGGGGCTGCCGCAGGGCCGTGGGTTTGCAGGGGTATGGACCCGGGAGAAGGGGACTGGGAGGACACAGGGTCTGTCCCTCAGTTGTTTTCACCCGCTGGCGTGTCCAGAGGGTGCAAGGTGGTGCTGGGGGCAGTGGGCATGGGCAGGATGGGTGCCCAGCACCCCGCGGGTGCGGGGCAGGAGGATCAGCCCCAGGCAAGCGCCACATCTCGCCCTGCCCTGCCCCGGAACCTGCCCCGGCACCTGCCCCGGCACGCCGGGGCCCGTTCCGGCCTGGCAGTCGGCAGAGGGGGGGTGTCTGGCAGCCACCCCGACCCTCCCGCCCTGCCCGCGGGGGGACCCAGCCCCAGGGGTGCCAGGGTGGGGGGTCTCGCACCCACCCCCGGCCCTTTCCCACGCTGTAGCAAGTGCAGAGAGCGGGGCTGGGGGTCCGGGGGTGGGTCACCCCACAGCTGGGGATGTGCCCCCCGTGCGAGAGACCCTGAGGAGAGGCAGCACTGGGGGGGGGGGCGCGGTGCCATGTACCCCTGGGCTGGCATGGGGGAACTGTGTGGGTGTGCGGGGGGGACCAGGCACGGGGGTGTGCCGGGGGTGTGCCG
>VZRR01005879.1:0-87605 GCA_013398015.1 Oreocharis arfaki | reverse complement strand
GGGGAGGAAGGAAGGGCCCGGCCCGGGCTGGGGTTCTGTCTGAGGGGAAGGAGCGCTGGGAGCATCATCTGTGCGGGGGGACCCCCGAGGGACCCCGGTGCGACCCCGGAGGGCCCCCTCACCTGTCGGGGGTGAGTGACCTGACCCCCCCCTCCTCCCTTGGGAGTGTTTTTTTCCTCGTGGCCTCTTTTCCGTAGCTCCCAAGCTGAGGATACGGAGTGGGAGTGAGAGACCCCGGGACAGCCAGTTCTGGGGCGGGGGAGTCGCAGGAACTTTGGGCACAATAATGAAGACAAACCCTCTGTTCTTCCCACTTTCTGAATAAGTTCTTTTGCCATAACCGGTTCAGAGCATGCGCTTTTTGCTCCTTTTTTTTTTTCTTCTCTGTTGTTTCCTTTTTTGCATGGATTTGTCTTTGTTCCCCAGCGTTTAAAATGCTGCTCTCGGTACAGCTTTGTTGTGAATCTCCCTTGTGAAGCCGGAGGGCGAGGGAAGAAGCTGAGGCAGAGGGGGAAGGTTGCAGAGCAGGTAGCTCAGATTTGCATAATTTTAATTTTCCTCCCTCCATCAGGGTACGGAACTTGATGCCAAAATCAGTGGCTTCTCAGGAGGGTTCACTGCATGGCCGGAATAACCAAAGAATCGGAATATCCTGGGTTGCAAGGGACCCTGCAAGGATCACCAGTGGCTCTCTTAGCATTAAAAATTAAGAAAAATCGAGTTGCAGTCACATCTTTCCTTGCTCTGTTTATCCCAGAGCCCACAGTGCATAAAAGAGACTTATTGACTCTTTGGAGATCAGGAATTCCCTCCCAGGGGTGAGCTGGGGGCTGTCAGCCCCCGCTGCCCACATCAGCACTCGAGGCTTTGCCAGCAGAAAAGGCCACGACACTGCTTTCCTAACACAGCTGGCTTGTAGCTAAACCCCTGCTCGGGGGTTTTGTTAGCTCTTTTTCAGATATACTTTCTGCTGACATTTGACTAAAGTGATACAACTTTATCTGGTGTTTGCTTTTGGGGACTCCGCGATAACAAAGAATTGAGGAGCGGCGGTGTTGCTCAAAATGTAACGTTAAATAGGTTTCTAAAAGAATTTGTTGCATGTTTTAAGCTTTTGCTTGGACTTTCTGAAGTTTTGTTTCTTGTGGCACTGAAAGCCCGTTAGGATTTGACCCTGTGATAGATTGTACTGCAAACTTGAAAATAAATGAGCTCTGTTGCTGGACTGGCTGCTGTGACATCCCACTAATCTTTAATGAGCTGCTCCAGTAGCTTCAACTTTGGTGATACAGAGTGAAGTTTTGTGCGTTATGTAAGTAATTCTCTGAATATTAAATCCACTGCCCCTTTGTGGGTTTAATACTTGGATTTCTTAATGTGCATATCGAGGATTTGTTTGTGCAAATCACTTCTTCTGTCAGAAAAACCCACGAGTACAGAGAATCTTGGGTGACTGTGTCCCCGAGCTCTTGGGAACATATTTCAGGGGATGTTGTTGCTGAGATAACTGAGCTGTGGGAAGGGGGAGTGTGGCAGTGAGGTAATGTCATTGTGGAGTTCTTGAAAAACACGCCCTAGTTTGAGGCTTAAGCAGAGGGATTTTGAGGCCTGTGTGTGCATTGTTCAGCTGAATATAACCATGGGCTGTTGACAGTAAACAATATTGAATGGAAGCATTTTATTAAAAATGGCAGCAGGGCTCCATGTGCAACTGCTCAGTTGTTGCTCAGATAAGAACACTTGATCCTTTTTTTTTCCCACCCCCTTGTTGCAGCTTCGTTTGTCTCTGGGCTTGGCTGTTGACTGCGTGAATATTTCTGTCAGGTTTTTTTGCGTAGGAGCACCTCGGTTTTGGGAGAGGAGAGGAACTGCAGCTGCCAGGAGTCGCCCAGGGTCTCTGAGAGCAGGAGCTAGAGGTGGCTCTGTCCTTGATGGACAAGGTGACAGTGGGGAGTACCTGGCTCCAGGGGCTGGGAGCACAAACACTTGAGTGCTGAGCCTTGCAGTGAGTTTCACCCAGGCATTTGCTACTACTAACCACCACAGAGTAGAGAATTCATAACAAAACGGGGGGGAAATAAAGTATTAAAACCTTATCTGGCGTTGTGGTTGTGAAAGGTGCTGCGTCAGCAAGCAGGATGCAAAGTGGAGCAGGATTACTTTAATGTACGCTGGAAATAGAAATCAGAGTTTGCAATGATGAGCCGTGAGAGTTTCTTAAGGAACAATCTGTGCAGACAGAGCAACAGGAGTAATTATACCTCTGGATTATTCCTCACTGAGCCTTGTGGTCAGCGCGGAAGTAACAGTCACCCATCCCTGAGTAGAGTGAAAACGTCTGAGCAGAGCAGTGGGACGTGTTTCAGGAAGCATTAATTGTTCATTAATCAACAGAAATTGCATCTTGCCCTGTGTCTTGGGCCTTGGCGATGGGTTTTGAGACCAGCTCGTTCATTCCTAGGTGTGCATAAGAGTTCATTGTCTTCTGTCAGTGTGAAGAACGTTTGTAGTGAATCTAAACTTAGGGAGACCTCCCATTCCCTCGCAGAAGGGAGCAGCGTTGATACCTCCGGGGAAGAATGTTCAAGTAACAATAACTGTGTATCAGCTGAGAACTGGGTCATGGAGCTGTGGGAGATCTGGAACCTGCTCATTACTCGCGTTTTCCTTCTTTTCCCACTTTTGGGATATTTTTCTTTCTGGTGCTTTTCTTCATCTGTCAGTAACGCCCACATTGCGCATCACTAATGATGGGAAGGGCTGTCTTTGTATTTACATCTGTTTCTGTTTGATGAGTGAAAGTGCTGGGGATATTAACTTTTAAAGAAGGCTTTTCCCCCCGTTTCCACATGTCTGTGAGTGTGGGAGCTCAGTCTCACCTTTGGGTTGAGCTGCAGCGCTGAGCGAAGGTGACTTTGGATCCACCACATGATGCTGTTCCTTAGAATGTTCTCACTGTGTGCTGACAGTAAATGTCTGAATTCATCCCATATTCGGTGGAAAACATTAATATTAAAGCATTTCGCCACTGGGCTTGGGGATGTCTGGGTGTTTTTACACCTTGGGTGAAACATTCCAGCAGCTCCTCTCACATCCACCTCATCCCAGCTGTTAATGGAGCTGGGAAACTCTGGAATATCCAGCTTCAAAGGCTCTAATTAAGCACGCTCAGAGGATTTGTTTCATACAGGGCACGTTACGTGACTGTTGCGCTGCCTGTGTGGGGAAGTGTGTTCTCCTGGAGGTGAGAGCTCTGGCTGTGACAGCAGGGCAGCCTCCTGCCAGCCCCGGTGCAGGGCCCAGCCTGGCTCTGCGGGGGTTGAACACCCACGTAAAGAGCTTATTTGGCTGCTGGGGTTTGTGTCACTGCGGTTTCTGCCTTGCCTGATGTTTTTGACTAGTAAAGGGGTGAGTGGAGAGAACGCCAGCTGGAGATATCTGAATGTCCAGGGAAGGGCAGGGGAATTCCACCTCGTAGTAATGAGGAGCTCCTATGAGCAGCTCAGGCCTTGGACGTCATTTCAGCCACTTCTGGGTTCTGTGACGGGGTTACCACGTCCCCCCTCCTGCCTGGTGGGCAGAAGGAGCTGGTTTCTGTTTACTTTTCTAGCTAAACACACATTTGCTGTCTGGTTTGTGATTCCGGGTGGGTGTTTTCTGTGAACGGCTCCGTGCACCTGGGTTTGCTCCTTTTCGAGCTGATTGTCTCTCGCTGGGGAGCTGAGGCTCTGTCTGCAGAGCAGAGCTTTGTGTGGGGACTTTCAGAAGCTGGAGAAACAGAAGGAGGATGGTGGCACGCATGGAAAAAGGAGTATCAGCAAAACGGTGGAAACTCGGGGCTGAAGGCCGGCCAAATAGGATAGAACCTTGCTGGAAGAAAACGTGTTGACTCAAGCAAGTGGGTAGAGCCTTTATTTTGTTTGGCTTGAGGATTTCTTACGGAATCGGGGTATTTCTCTGATCTTTTAAAAACTGTGTGTTTCAGGTTGCAATCTTTGATTGCCAGGCGCCTGTCAAAGTAGGTGAGGAGCTTTTTTATAGATTAAGCAGCTGAAGCACGGAATTTAAATTACAAAGGAAGTAATTGTCTGAGTAGGGACCGGCCATATGGATTGTGCTGAGTGAGCAGAAAGGTTTCACTTCAGTTTCTACCCTCCTCAGAGAGGAACTGTGGGCAAAGCACAGAAAAGGTTGAAGAAGAGCTTTATAAACATAAGCAAGTTGGATCTGATCAGCCTGTAGCTAACAGGACTTACGGGTGGTTTTTGTGCATTTATGCAGCATCTCACCCACAAGTCTTGCATTAGGCAAAACCAGCACTGGGAAAGCTTTAATGTTGCTTCCTTAATTTACCTGCAGGACTGGCAGCAGGTGGGTCCCAAATCTGCTGAGAAATCTGTGCAGGGCTTTGACGCAGTCTCTGCGTGCAGCCAGTGCAGGTACGGTTGGAGAGCTTTGAAATGCCTAAAACCCTCCTGGAGCTGTCACAGGGAGCTGGCTGTGCTCATCCAGGGATCATCCAGCCTTGCTTGGCTCTTCAGAGATCCCGGTAAAGATCCCTCATCTGCTTTCACTGTGGATGAAATTGTATTTCCTTTAGCTTCACAGCCCAGGAAAAAGTGATGTAAGCACGGAGCACGTGGATTCCATGCAATGTCTGTGTCACAGGAGCAGGAAATCCAGCTCCAGTCGTGACCAAGAGGAGCAAAGTACCAGATCTGTCACCAGTGCAGCAAACAGAAGGTCCACAAGATGATCACAGATTTCTGCTCTGCAGATGGTCAAAGCAGAATGACTTAAGTGATTAATGGTTTGGAGAAAAGGGAGTTAAACACAAATACTGGAAGAAATATTTTGGCTGCTGTGAGTGGGAGTCAGGTTTACTGTCGGTACATGATTGAAGCATGTCAACATGGGGAAGAAGAGGAAGGTTTTTGGAGCATCCAGACTGGAATAATAAAAAATAACCAGGAAAGTTAAAGAACGTGCATATTTCTGTGTTGTCCCTTTTGTACGTAGGAAATGAGGAGCGAGTTTGGGGCTCTCTTTACAAGCTGCAGGTCTGACCCTTTGCCTTGGGGAGAGGAGGAAATTAGAGGCTTTAGAGAGAGTCCTGCACCTCCTCCCCGGTTGCTTCTGTGAAGCTTTGCTGGAGTTAGAACCAGTTTCCTGAGCTGGGTGGAGGGGACGTCTGGTAGCAGTGATTCCCAGTTTGGATTTTATGGCTGTTAGTACTTCCAGTTTGGGTGACATTTGCCATTTCAGCTGGATGCTCAGGCTGGCAGCGTTCACCAGACCCGCCGGCCTGGCACAGCTGCGCTGAAGCCGCGCTTGGAGTTTGCTGTGGTGTCCTAGATAACCGATCTTCAGCTTGCTATTTTAAATCCTGTAGCATGAAATATTGAGTAGGAACTGTGATGGGTGGCAGAGTAGCTGCGCGGAGCCGCTGCTCCTCCCGACACGCAGCGGAGCAGGCAATCCTTGGAGCTCCGCAGGGAAGTGCACGCGGAGCACCCCCCGTGTTTCTGGTTCGTTGCTGATGTTGTGGAAAGGGTGATGGCTCCTTCCTGATCCCCCCCCTCTCTGATTAGTGTTTGCCACAAAGTTTTCTGTTCACTGGATTTATCGTGTTTATTCAGTGGCGAGTTTCAGAAGCCAAAGAGTGAACTCATGGTCAGCATTCCCCAGGGATGGGCAGAAGCTGGAGAGTTCCTGTTTGCATTTCTTTCAAATACAATGTGCAGATAATTTCTTTGAATGGTTTTCTTTAAACCGCGTGTCTCGGTTATAAAAAGCATTTCCTGAATCTCTCAATGAGTTGCTCAGTTGCTTTTTTGGACCTGGATTCATAGAGAGAGGAATGGAAGCATTTCTCTCTGTTGAGGCTGATTCAATCTAAAATTTTTTTGGAGAGCTTGTGGAATCAGGGAAGAGTCATCAGGCCAGGATGTCTCATTCTATTAATTAGAATGGAAGACTCTTACATTTGCACCATGTGTGAGGAAACAGTGATTTATAGCTAACGGATGCTCTGCAGGCAGCAGCATTCCATCTGCTACACGAATTTTCCCATTGCATTTCATGAAAAGTCTTGGGAAGAGCCTCACACCTGTATTTCTCGTCTTGAATCCTGTACTGGGTTGTTACTCTGCCCTGATATTTGGAGTAAAATGCCTGTCTCCATCAGTTTGTGTTCTTTTCAGACTTCAAAGCTGAGAGTTTGTGAAACACCACTTGAAGTAAACATAGGCAGGACGTAAGTTTAAGTTACACTGAGTTTATACCAAAGATAGTAATGTAATAGTAACATAACTTTCCTTGCTGTGAGAAAACACCTTGTTTTATTTAGTGTAACTTAAGCTGATAAAAAGAAAAAGGAAAGAAAAAAAAGCTTAAAGTTTTAGCACTTCTCTGCCAACATAAACTCTTTCTCATTCTTGTTGACTTGAGAACTGCTGATGCAAACTAGGTCTTCCTGGCCTCTGAATTCCACAGGGATGGGAGCCCACAGAGCCTACAGGGCATCCATTAATACATTTTGTGGACCCAGGATTCCAGTTACTGCCTGAGTGATCAGCGACGGAGCCTCCCGGAATTGTTCCCCAGCAGTCAGGCAACCTGCTTTCACCAGCTCCATGTCCCTAGGGAGCAAAAACAACCAGGAGAATTGTATCCCTGCCTGATAAAATTAGGTCTTCTGTAATCTCCCTTGGAACAGCCGGATGGCTGGCTGCCTTGAAAAACATATGTTTTAATGCAGGAATAATGCATTCCATTTAGGATGGCTGTAGCCGTGGGAGCTGGGTGACTGAGTGCATGGAGCGCTCCCATTTTGCCTCTGGGATCAGGACTAATGTCAAACATCAGGTCTAAAGTGCAGCGGTGGAAAAGAATTGTTTGGGATGTTTTCCCTGTCTTTTGCTCTTAAGGAGGGATGTTGTTCCTGTGGCTCAGCCCTGAAGGAGTTGGGCAAGTCAGCCTTTTATTGGAGATAAAGTGTAAACTGCAAAGATGAGTCAGTGTTTGTATTCCTGGACTTTAGCTCACTGCATTAAGAAATTTACTTGGGAATAGCAGCACTGGTGTTCCTCTAATACAGGTTTATGATGCGTTTCTCTGAGAGCAGCACAGGTAACTTTTGGAGGAGGTTCTGCTTTATCCCCTTCCCTCCTGCACAGAGGGGAACACCCGACAGAGCTTTCCTTTCCAGAGGGAAGGGACCTGACCGAGCTCACCTGTCAGGAAGGGAGGGAAGGCACCGCTGTCACTGCAGCCACATCTCCACGGGGCACACAGAGCTCTCTGCTCCCCTGGGAGTCCATCCACACGTGGCACTTCCCCCTCTCCTTCCAAGCTGCTCAGTGCTGTGAGAGGAAGCTCAGGACAAGTATTTCCCCACTAATAATTTTCCATATGACCCACTGCCGTAGGTGCCACCAGGACGGACTGTGGGTGAGTGGGTGGGGTGTGGGAAGGGGACCAGGCAGACATGCTGTGTGTGGAGGACAAGCCACGGGAGATTTTGGAAGTGCTGGGTTTGGAGCGTACAAGCAAAGGAAGTTCTGATGGGACCCTTAGTGGGCCATGCATTGGAAGGATGTGATCAAAGCGGGAATGAGACAGCAGAAAAGGTCAAGAGATGAAAGATTTGGTTTCAGGCCCTGTCCCTGTGTGTGATTCCAGAAAGGGCTGTCAGGTTGAGGACGTGCTCGAAGGAGGTTTTGTGTTTCCTGCTGTCCCACTCGCACCTTTAATGCATCAGCTCTTCATTTCGGGTGCTAATTAATCTACGAGGAGCCATTTCAGTTTGAAGCACCTTTTCTGGAAATGCTGTGATTTGCTCCCTGAGAGCAGAAGCAGCAGCACGTGTACGTCAGAGATGGCCTCATACAGCTGCTTTCTTTGCCTGGTGGTTGCATCCCTATCATCAACTTTCCCTGTAATTATAGGTGTGCACTTCTCTGGAAACAGTGATCCCAGAGAGGAGCTGACCAGCCAAAAGAAGCCCCGAGGAGGGGAAGGAGGCATTGAAGCTCCCTTTCTAGCAAGAGGTTGAACAGTTGTACAAGGTCACTCTGGGCCGTGGTGTGAGGAAGGCGAGCGCTGGCCATTCCTGCTCTGACATTCCTGCTCACAATGTGCATTGTCACTGGGGCGAGGACGAGGAGAGCTCCTCCAAGGAGCTGGGAAGTGACATGGCAAATTCCAGGCTGTGATTATTCACCCTGTGATGGAGAGTGGAGTCAGGGAGTCAGGCGATCGGAGCGGGAGATAAAAGTCCCTGATCCTCGGCGGTTCTGGTGGAGAATAAACAGATCTGCAGTTATTAAACTGTGCTGCCTTTTTTTTCCCCCCTTAATTGAATACAAGCAGAAAATGCCTATTAAAGGTGTTCCATTTCTGGCGTTCGGGAGATTGCTGTGTGTCCCACGGGGTGGGTTGGAGCAAGGTCCCGAGGGCGTTTGCGGGGCTGCTCGTGGCGTGTGATGAGGAAGGGGAGAAGAAGTTCGCTTCAGAAAGCTCTGTGCTGCGTCTCCAGGCTGGAGAAAAGCATCTCTGTTCTCGTGCTGTGCCCTCAAGAGCTGCATCCCGCGTTTCATAACAAAGCCCTTGGCAGCAGCGTTGGCTCAGGCTGCTCTCACCTCTTAGCACCTCACTCTTTCCATCTCGGGGAGCTCAGGTGCCGCAGCTCGTGGAAAGCCGTGAACTTTGGCAAGCTGGAGAGGGCACGGGACGAAACTTTTAGGGATCTAAGCTGTATTTCTTAAGAAAATGCCAAACCTTTTACTGCGTTTCATGAGCAGCGAAAGAATTTGTAGGTAACCAAATTATAAATTACTTTGAGACAGTTTTTTTAAGCTTTTGTGTCAGTCCTGACAAAATACTGAAGGTGAGACTGAAGCCCCTTGTGTTACAAAAAGGAGATCTCCAAATGGCCAAGTGCTCATGTGTAAATGCTTTTTGAGACTGAGACCTGTGTTTACTCTTAGGGCAGAAACTTTAAGTGATCCCTTGAGGATTAAAAAAAGAACAATTCTTATTGTAACTGGAATGAAAACCTCCATTCTTACGCAATTTGGGATTGGAAGTTGCCGCAGTGAAAAGGGGGAAGTATTGTTATTTTGAGTTCCCAGGCAGGAAGCAGGGGGGAGATGCACAGGGGTGAGGTGAGCAGCTCGGACACAGACCAGGGGACATCAGACCCTCTGTGGCTGAGGGGACATTGTCACTCACACCGTGACATGTGCAGTCTGGTTACCAGTGAGTGGATGTCTCACTGTGCTGCGTGTTCAGGAAGTGTTTCCATGATGGTGGTGGACAGGTTTGGTTGAACATGATGTAAACCCGCTGTATTTGTGGGATTTTTCCTCTCTGCTTTAGATTTTCGAGTCCTCCTTGAAAATGTCCTGATTTTAAGAAGTCATGTGGTGCAGAAAGAAGTCAATTACTGAGTCCCAAATAGGGAGAATTGTGGATGAAGGCGAAGCAAATGAGTCAGATATAAATAATCCTATTATGTCTTGGCTGCAGCCACACCTAGAAACCTTGAGCAAACATTTCTGTGTAGTTATTCCTGTGTTTGATACACTTTGCTTGTTAAGTCCTGTTTTAAAATTGCAGCATGTAAAAATTGTGTAGGGCCAGTTGCCATTTGTGCTAAGGACTTGGGAACATTTTTTAAGTCATTTTGACCAGAAGCAAGGAGACCTGAGTTAATTTGCTCTCATATTTCCTCAAAATTAGAAAAATCTATAACCCTGGAGCTGGTGTTGCCTTGGAAGGCTTTCAAGGCAGTTCTTTTTGCAGTAGGCCTTCAAAAAAAAGTCTGGCAAGAAGAGCAAACAGGAAGATGTAATTAGCCTTTGCCTTTTGTGTACCAAATTCTTGTTCATTGGACAGAGCTTTGGTAAAACACTTTCAGAGGTAGCTGGTTGTAGCATGGAAGCTGCAAGGAAAAGCAGTTGGATCCAGCAAAGTCATACCTGATGTTCCTGTGATTCCTGTCCTGTGTCTTAGGGAGTAATTACTCACCTCATGGTGTGGGTCTCCTCTCTTTCATGGTGGATAAGCTGATTTTTAATAAATCTGAACAAAGCCATTTCTCCAGGTGTGACTTTTAAGAAAAAAAGACAATTTGGACCTTTCTCCTCCCTGCCTCGTCTGATTCCAATTCATCTGTTCAGGGGGGCCTGAAATCCCCGTTGTTACCTGTGGCTGTTGCTGATTCCGAGGGGTTGGTACCAGAGGTCGAGGTTTGGATTTTGGCTCTTGTCCAGACACGTTCCATTCGCTTTGCACTGTTCTCCTGTACTGCCTGCTCTGCTTTGGGCTTTGTCCTGGGAAATGTCTGGCTCAAGAGAGCTGCAGAGATTTGTCCTACGCACACTTCCCTGCCGTGATCCTTCCCTGAAGGAATCCCGTTCCTGGAGGGATCCTTCCCAGCTGTCGGTGTGCGGTGGGACAGCTGATGGTGTTCAGCTCGTTCGCTTCCCTGTGGGATGTGAAGGTGATTCCTGGTGTTGAACCCGATGGGAAAAGACAGCTGGAAATCAAGGTGCATGTACTGGCAGCTCTCAGGGATGTGTTTATGGAGGCTCACACTCACTGACGTCGAGTCTGTGGCAAAGGTGACATTTTCTCTTTCTCACCTTCCAGATATTTAATTGGATTCAGCAGAGCACAAAGGAGGGAGGCACAAAATAAGGGGATGATGGCCATAAAAGTTCTCCAGGATGCCAGAACTCGGCCTCTTCTGCTAGGAAAGTAATTACTTGTCATGTTCTCTTGTTTAAAATGATGGAAGACCTTCCTGGGGATGTTTAAGATGACAGACCGAGTGAAATGGTGCGAACACAGAGGCACTGCAGGCTCCTCTTCCAGCAGAGACACAATGATTTGGACAAAAGGGTAAAAGGAGAGAGCTGGCTGGAGAGCTGGGGAAGGAGAAAATAATCTTCTCTGGGAGTTGAGTTTGGCTTCAGGTTATGGAGGATGTGACCCTGGTGCAGCCAGGAGTGTGGGCATGGCTTTCTGGTGCTCCCACCCTGCAAAATGACAGCCTTGGGGCTGTGCTGGTACAGCTGCTCCTGGGTTTGGATGCAGGACCTCACAGGCACAAAGGAATTCACAGTATGGCAGTGGAATCCTTGACACCGTGAGAGGAGTCCGTAAAATAGTCCAAGAAAGGGAGAAGGAGAGGAACTAGCGAAGTAGAGAGAGCTGGGAAATGTCAGAGCTGGTTTTTCTATAATTCTGCTGTCAGGAAGAGCTATTTCAGAATAGTTTTCTGTGGGTGAAGTGTGACAAGAAGTCCCCAAGAGGTACTGTCACATTGGGGTAAGCTTGCAGTCGTTGGATTGTGTTTCCACCATTCAAAGAGATCGTTTGAAGCTGTTTCATGGATTCCTAGTTGAAAGGTGCGTTTCTGCTCCTTCAGCACATTCTGCCCCAAGCAGTTGCAGACAGATCTGTGTCTTAACTCACTAAACCAGTTAATGGTGGAGCTCTGAGCACATTGTCTGCTGTCTCCTGTGACACTCTGTCGGGCATGTCAACGAAAAGGACTGTGCTGGCTGTTCCAGGGAGTTCCCTCACCGAGGGGAAAAGCTGACTTGGGTTTCCTGTGCTGTCCTTTCCCTCCGATTGTGCAGGGTGCGAATTCGAAGCCGCCCCGTGTTATCTGTGGATGGAAGCACATCTGAAGAGGAAGAAGGCAGCAAGGCCGGGCAATGTGCCAATTGCTCCAAGCCTTTGTTAGAGACTAAAGGAAACCTGTGTCCTTTTAGGCACTGGTGCATCCCCAGGGCCTTCCTTGGCCTCTCTGGGAGGGAGGTGAAGGCAGCCGCTTGGAAGTGATCACACACTGCTGCGTGTCAGTGTCCATCAGCTCTCGAGGCCCTGTTTGTGTGTGAATTGGGAGATCTTGTGCTGAATTCTCAGGATTTTCCACCTGCGGGTCTGTCAGGAGAGCACTGACCCCGTCCATTGAAACCAGACCATGGGGGAAGGATCTTCTGCACAAGAACCAGTCCCTTATGGAGCGTCTGGGGCCCGCGTGTGCCTTCCCCCTGCTCTCAGGGTGGGACATGTCTCCAGTGGTCAGGGTGCCTTAGCTCTGGGGAAGGTGCCCCTGGGATCTACTGGCTTCTCCATGTGGTTGATTCCTCGTTCTCAGCTTGCTGCATGCAGAAATAAAAAGGAGAGACAAACTCAAGTATCAAAATAAACGTCAATTTTAAACAAGTGCAGCCAAGCAAATTAAAAATGGGCAAGTTTTCGTGTTCGGATCTTTAACATTCCTTTTCCTCTGCATGAAAAGAAGATTTTGGAGTGATTTATGGCTGTCATGCCAGGCTTCTCAGCACTGCTGGGTACAGCACTGTCTGTCAGTTGAGCGGTTGATTTTGACAGGCTGCACTTCTGGGCCAGGGCTTTTTTTGTTCCTCCTTTTAGAGCTTTTAGCATGAAATATTCAATCCTGCCTGTGCGCAGCACAACTGATTCAGATACCACACTTCAGAGAGCTGTGACCACAGTGTTGGGTCGTGAGCACATCCTGCATTTGTGGCTTCTGTGTGGCTGTGTCTTTTCATGGAGCTGGGGGCCACCCATGTGTGACCTGGCGGTCCCAGGAGGAATTTTGTTGTGTCTTCCTCCAGCAGAACTAGGGCTAGAGGAAACAGCTCTCCTGGGTAAATCTGAGGTGCTGCAGCCTGCAGGTGTTTCTATGGATGCTCAGACTGGCTGTCACTGCAGGTCAGCGCTGTGTTCGGTGGGAAGATCTCAGCTGGGATTCTCCAAGGAATTCATTTTGTTTCTGTGTTTTTTATACGGTTCTGCGTTGTGCTTGTAGAGTCCCAGTGCTAAGAAAGAAATAATCCTGTTGTGCAAGAGGTGTTGGAGAGAAGTGGTTGTTTTATTTCCCAAACATCATCATTTCTCTTGAGAGGCTGTTACGTGGCGTGGCATGAATTTTACTTCTGTGAAACACGTGGAGTCAGCAGAGAAGTCCTGGAGAACAAATTGGAGGGCAGAGATCCAACCCGGAGCCGTGTCCGCAGTCCTTCTCTTTCAGAGGTTTTTGCTTAATTGCAGATTTTCTGTTTGGACGTTAATCCTTTAGTTTCTCTTTCTTGGCAGAATAGCTCGTCTTAAATTATTACTGTCAACACGTCCTTAGCCCTTCCTGCCCCTCCACCCCCTAATTGTGAGTGCTGTCTGTAGTGCTTTGCTTTGCTGTAAAAGGCCGTGGTGTTTGTAGCTGAAAGCAAAGCCTGCTGTGAATATCATAATCTATCCAAAAGACACAGGCAGCTCCCCATTAATATTATTACATTGACACCCTGGTTTTATAAACAGTGGAATGTTCTGTGGAATGGTTGTTATCCAGTGATTATGGCTCCATTAGGCTCAGGGACAGATGGTTCCTGTCCAAGTGCTTTTCATGTTGTCGTTTCTAGCAGGAGTAAAAGGGAATGTTGAATTTTCATCTCTTCAGTGGTGAGGCTGGAAAGGTCACATAGGCTATGGTGGAGGAACTCGTGTTAAAGTGAGGTTGGGAGACCAAGCAGGAGGTGAACTAATCTCTGGAATCGTGGAATGGTTTGGGTTGGAAGGGACCTTAAAGCCCATCCAGTGCCACCCTCTGCCATGGGCAGGGACACCTCCCACTCTCCCTGCCTGCTCCAAACCCCGTCCAGCCTGGCCTTGGACACTTCCAGGGTTTGGGAATGATGTGGAATAGACTGGAGCAAGACAGAGAGCATGGATACTGGAATGGGCTGTAGCTCAGTGGAGCAGACTGCAGTTAGGATGATCCTTAGATGGGCAAACCACAGTGTTCTGTAGGATTTCCAGGTTTAGGAGAGGTGGGGCTCCTGCAGCGATGGAGAGGCCTGGAAAGTCCCTGCCTTCCTTACCAGCCTAAACAGAGGTGGAATTAGGCCACAGATGTCCAGTACCTCTGCCAGGGTCACACTGTGAAGCTGAAGCAGCAGCTTTGCCCAGTGCACCTGTGTCCATCCGTGGCCTCCATCCTGCCTTCTTCATCAGGGATGATGTGGAACTGAAGACCTCAGGGTCCCCACAAATGACTGACAAGACAAGTCAGATTTCACACCCTCTGCAATTCTTACCTTGCTTTTTCAGGTCATGCATTCCTTAAGTTTTGTTTCGTTTTTTTTTGTAAGTTTGGGGATTTTCTTGGACATTTTAGAGTTGTGTATTAAATTCTGCTCTGTCCATGCCTAGGGAGAATTTAGCTGGCAGGATTTTTTCCTTTGAGAACCAGAGAGTTCAAAGTTGCGCTTCTGTTTTGGATGAGTAAGTTGGAGGATTTACGTGCCTTTTTGCCTAGTAATAAACCCAAGCTAATTCTGTAGAACTAAATGCTAATGGGAAATAAGGCAATAACGTTTAGTCTGTTATTGAAAGTAATTCTGCTTCCACCTTGGAGGGACACTGGCTACTGCGGAGAGAAACTGCATAGTCACCTTTGCTTGAAATTTAGTGCAGAATGGAAAATTAAAATATGATCTCACTCTCATTAAAATTAAGTAATTGATGTCATCATTCAATTACAAGATTTTTTTAGGAGCTTTCGACAAATCTTTTCAGGTTGTTATTAAAACCTGACCAACCAGAGATCCTTAAATTGGAGGAAATGGGGGTAGATCTCTGTTAGGTAACAGGGAGGTAAGGGAGCATCTCAGGAAAATCCCCAAGTGGCAAACTCAGCCCTGAACTCCCGAAGGCAGAGCTACCAGTGTCCTTCTCCTTTATGGAGATTCCAGCTCGGCATCACAGATTGCAGGAAACCTTTCATCTCTTGCTCTGGGCTGCACAGAGCTGGAGTGGCAAAGGAGACTCGGGGTTTTGTGCTGGCTTCATCATTTTCAGAATATGAATATTTAATTTAGGCTTCTTAAGGCTTTTAGCAGATTTGTCAGGCTGCTTGCTGTGGTAGTGTATGTGAGGACAACTGGAGAGAGCATTTGGATTCACTTAAGGTGGGGAAGTAGGGTTTATTTGTTTTGATTTGTGACTGAAATACTTTTAAGAAGCTCGTCTTGTTCTGTGAGTAACTTCCCCATAATCTTAACCAGAAAACAGAACCAGCAGTTCTTTCTTTGCCCCAGTCTGAGCCCAGCCAAGCAAATGCTGTGTCCCATCCAAGCCATACTTCCCTTGCCTGTGAAGACCAGGCTGTGTGGGGACCACGGATTTCCTCAGCTCTGCTCTGTGGGCAGGAGCAGGTTCCAAACAAACCCTCAGGTCCTCCATCCCTGCGTGTTTTCCCCCTCACTTTGTGCACAGAAGGCCCTGATGCTGGGCTGCTGCATCCCAAAGCCGTTCCCATGGCGTGGATCATGCAAACCAGCAGTGCCAAGCAGGGTTTTGGTGGCAATGTCCAGCTTTGACTCAGTTAGGGCTGAAATCTGTTTATTCATACTGCTGTTATGGGGTTAGGAGTTTATATAAATATTTCCTAATTTTGGACCCATTTTTACAGTAAGTTTGATCTTGGAGGGATTGCACCCTGTTAGTGCAAATACACCATGGAACTTTTGCTTGTTACTAGACATAAATAATTCCTTCTTTTCCAAATTCAAGACATTCTGGTCAAGTGAACAGCGCAGGACACGAGGGCAGGTCTGGTTGCCTTTCAGTACATGAGAGCCCCTTTTCTTTGTGTTCTTTTAGTTTTTGTCAAGTTGCTGACACTGTGCCCTTAAATAATCCTGCTGATTTCTCCATACTTCCTTCCCTCTACAAGCGAGACATCTGAGAAATCAGTTTATTTAAATTGGGAGAGGAGATACTGCACCCTGACAGAGGCAACGGGAGGAAAATTCTCTGTCAGAAGAAGTTGTGGATTTGGAGACGGCTGGTGAATAAGATCTTTTTTACTTTTAGGTCTGTTTATTTTGGTTCAAGGTCCACTGGTGTCAGTGTGGATATATGTCCTCCCCGTTTTGTGAAAATACGTTTTGACGGCGGTGATGTACTGACAGAAGGCAGGAAAATTCCATGTGTGAGGATGTTGGTGATTGGAACAACAGAAACATCAGGGTTATATCACAATATCCTGCATGACAAGGGCAGTAAATTGACTGTTCCTTCTCTTTATGGTAAAAGGATGTCTTTCTACTTAAAAAGGCCACTTTGCACCAAAAACTGAATGTCATTCTTTTTGAAGAACTGTTAATGTGCTTTATTAATTAGGAGGAGTGGGTGTGCTGGGAGAAAAGTGTATTCTGCCCTGAAGCAGCTGAGTTCAGTGACTTTGGGGTGGGTTTGCAAAGTGCAGCTGGGTTGTTGGGCTGAGCTTGGAGGGTTCTCCTCTCTGCTGCCGGGTTTGGCTCATTATTGTGATCTTCCACGCAGCTTAAAGGCTTTCACATGAGAAGGATCTGGCCACATCCTGCTCCCCAGCAGGAACAAAGCGCTGCTGGAGCAGGCGTTGACTCTGCCCAAAGAGCCCCGCACAGAAGTCGCTCCTCGCGTGATCCTTCTTGTAAAGAGCATTGCAGCTGACAGGATAATGGGGTTTCTTAGGCCTGCTGGTGACGTGCCAGCAGGGTTTCCTTAGCAGTGCCATTCTTTAAGGAGCTGTGGATGCTGATGTAAACACAACTGAAAGCTTCACACAGCCCGGGCTGAGCGCAGGGCCTGGAATCTGCTGCTCATGCCGTGCTGCGCAGGACATTTTTCTTCTGCTCTGTCTATTTAAATCTGGTTTCCCAGGCTTGGAGCCGACTTGAATGGGTTGTGCTGTTCAGTGCAGGAGAGCTGGCTTTGTGTGTGCGTGGAGGAGCTGTACTGCTCCGTGGGGCAGTCTCCCATTCAGGGGGAGCCAGAAATGTGTTTGGGATGGGGGTGTGCAGAGCCAGGTTCGAGGGTATTGAACAAGGTGTTTTGGTTCCCACTAGTCAGGCTTGAAGGGAATGAGCAGGAAACCCAAGCCCGGCTCTGTGCTGCTCCCAGAGCTGCTGCTGCCTCCGTCAGGAACGCGTCGGGAATTTGGTGGGAGTCTCCGCCAGTCAAATTACAGGTGTCGCACGCTAATTGGAGGCTGGTAAAAGTTTAATAATTGTATTGCTTTGCCTTTAAGTAGTGGGATCCTGCTCTGGTGACTAATCCTGTTTAATAGTGACTGTCCTCGAGTGAGCACTTGGGAGTGCAGTGACTCGGGAGTCTGTTTCAGATTTCAGTGCTCTGGGAGAAACAAAATATTTTGCTCTCTCGAGCAGCCTCCACTTTCTCTGCTGCTTTCTCTACAGAATGGAGTAACATCCTTATAAAAACACGCTTAGTACTGGCTCTTCAGGAAAACCAGGGCAGGAGGGGTGTGGGATATGTGTCTCACCTCTTGATTGTTGAAAGATTCATTCTCGCGACTGATTTTTCACTGTGCTTGGTCGGTTCTATTTTTTAGTTGGGTTTTGTTTGAGGAGGGATCTTCTAAGGGCTAATGCCTCCATCAAGTTCTCTTTCTTTGTTTCATCATGCATAATCATCGACCTCATCACACTGTGACTTGGAATAGCATTATCTCATCTGGAAATACATAATTACTGTGCAGGGTGAGGTGCCAACTGGGTTAGTTTCTGAGCTGTGTTTAAGGGCAGGTCAGAGTTGCTGAATACTTGGTGTGAGCAGCTGTGTTTGATCACTAGATAGGGCAATAATTGCTCTTAACTTCTTTCTTCTCCCCTTCCTGCATCTTACTCCAGAATCTAGGATTTGATTAGGAAAAGTAACTTCAGGTCCAGCTGGACTGACCCGGGCTGTGTATCCAAACTGCCTTTTGGTATGGCTGGACAAGGTGTTGCTGTGGAGCCAGGATGGGAGGAGAGTTACCAGTGGCACTTGGCTTATGTTAAGAATTGAAGTCAAGAGATTTATTAAATATGGACACCTGAGAGCCAGGAAAAGGTGGGTGACAGGAATCACACACAGGATTAAAACCCCGCAGTAACTTCTATTTTAATCTCTTTGTTTTTATTCCTGTTTTGATTTGGAAAATCATCTGTCCACACTTGTCTATCCCATGTAGAAAGTGCAGACTGCCAGAGCAGGCAGAGTTTGTGTGTAATCTCTTGTCGTTGGGCTGGACAGGCAACTCCTGGGAGAGCGTTATCAGCACTCACAGCTCAAATAGTTCAGTGTGTACCTGGAGGGAGACAATGCTCTGCCTGCCTGAATCAAGTGCTGAATCACGGGGCTGTCACAGTTTAGTCATTTCCTGGGAAACTTTGCCTTTCAGTCTGGTGGGAGAGTGCGAGGTCTGCGCTTGTGCCGGGGATTGAATACCTGGGAATTTCTGCTGGTGTCTGTGAGCAGGAGGTTAGTCAGCAAAAAGAATTATTCAGGGCAGAATCACTTCAGCTGGGTTATTTAGTGCTCTGGGAGTTGTGTTGCTTTACTCAGCTCAGCTGGTTCTTGGGTACGTGTGTGTGACACTGTCTGTGTCCCCTCCTGTAGATCGTTCTGGTGCGGGGCTGGTGTTAAAACTCTGCAGTGCTCCTGCCTCTCAGCTCACATGGTTCTCACTGACTGTGTATTAAAAATAGATGAAAACATTTCTCCTGAACAGATTTTGTAAAATCCCGTTTGTGACAAAGCCTTGGGTTTGTTGCATTCAGGAGGGAAAATGCGTTTTCCCCCAGTGGCAAGTTGTAACTGTTTAAAGGATTTTTACTTTTTATCCCTAGGGTGGGGTTACATGGAAGAGTTATTATTTGTATAGGGGATTCAGCTGTTTATGTGCACGTGCTGCACATAAATTTTATGGGTAACATAAGATTTATATGGCTGCACCTCGCAATAGAATATCTCATATAAAGTTGACCTTGGTGATTGGATTTTGCAGGTGTTTGTTGGAGGCAGTTGAGCAGAGCCTGTGTTTCGGGTTATCAGGGCTAACACAATTTACTGATGGAGTTGAAGGTTTTAGGAGTTTATCTTCAAGAGTCTTTGGAGCCTTTTTTAAAGCATTTTACCTTTTGGAAAGGCAGATGTCAGCCGTGCGCTGGCAGTGTGATTTGCGTGGCCGATCACAGGATCGCAAATCCCTGAGGCTGGAAGAGCCCTCCAAGGTCATCCAATCCAACCTGTGACTGATCCCCACCTGTGACATCAGCCCAGAGCACCGAGTGCCACGTGCAGTCATTTTTTGGAGACCTCCAGCCATGGGGACTCCACCACCTCCCTGGGCAGCCCCTTTCAATGTCTGACTGCCTTTTCCATGAAGAAATTCCTCCTGATGCACAAGTGCGTTTTGCATCCCGTTGCCCCAGCTGAGGGTCTGAAAGGCAAAGTCTTTCTGGCTCTTTAGTTCTTACCTAGAGGTGAAGAAGAGGTCGTTTGACCAATGGACCTGAGGAAGTCCTTTAAATAAACTTTAAATAGAGATACCAGGGCGTGGTGATGCTCTGTGAGCCACACACGGTCACGGTGAGCACGTTCTCATGTCTGCTGTGAGAGAAGAATCAACCAGAGCACAGTTACACCCACGAGAGGCTCTTTTATTCCCAGTCCTAGCTCCCAAAGCCTCTGAGAGCTCGTTTTGCTCACCCTGGATAGTGCTATTTTCAGCAGAAATGCCCATGGTAAGTTCCCAGATGTGTCTCTGTGTGGCTGAGGTTGAGCTGGTGACACCTCCTTGTCGCTGATGCCCCCAGCCCAGGTGTACAGGGCGAACTGAAGCCTGCCCTGTCCTTAGCTCACCCACTTGGTGATGCATCACATATGGCCTCGAAGATTACAGCTGGAAATACACAGCCCAGACGGGTGAATCGAGGACGCTGGATCTGCTGCAACTCGGAAATGCTGCTGGAAGATAAAGAGATTCTTCGGTGTAGTTTCAGGAGGTGGATTTACTGCTTAAAGTTAAAACAGCCAAAAAAACACAAACCCTTAAGGTTTATGGTACCCAGTGAGTGACCTGGGCTGAAGAGCACCTTGTGACCCGGAATGACCCAGACCTTGAACACAGGGCAGCCATGCCACAGAAACCTCACCTTGAATGGAATTCTTTAGAAATAATAAATGTTGAGATTAAAATAGTTCTAATTTGGTAAAACAACACTCCTAAGCCTTTAGAAAAGGGTTTTGGAACTGTAGAACAGAGCCCCCACAGTGCTGCGGCCAAGTCGGCTTGTTGTGCGTGTGTAAATTAATCTGGAGCTGATCTGTCTGTGAAACTTCTGACACCGAAGCTGTGGCAGTTTAATGCTTGTGCCCAACAAACACAGCTTTGTGAGCCCGGCTGGGTTTTCAGTGCCCTATTCATGCTCCTGGTGGGGATACAATGGTGCTGTTAAAGGGAAAACTGCAGAGCCCAAACCTGCGCTGCTTGTTTGGTGACAGGTACAGTGAGTAAGGTGTTACTTCTTTCAAGAAATCAGACTTTTTCTGGAAGACTGTTAGTTCACAGACCTTGCTATTATCTCCAAGAAGGAAACCTGATATACAGCTTCACCCGAAGGAAGGAGGAGGGAATCTTTGAAGCTGCATCATCGTTTGGCTTCAGACAGAACGAGGCAGTTGTCTAAACTTGTTTCAAGTGTAGTTTTTGTGCTGCAGTTGTAGGAGTGGTAAGAGTGGTAGGAGGAGTTTAAGGCCATTGCACAGGTACAGTCTATTTGAGCACACAGCCTTAGAAAAGGAGGTTTGGACGTTGTGGTTTGGGTTGCTGAAGCCTGGGACTGAGGATGTCCCAGTTTTAACCCTTGGTAAAACCATTGGGGAGAGTGTGGGATGTCTAGAAGTTGCCAGTTCTCCAGGAAAATCACAGAATCCCAGACCGGCTTGAGTTGGAAGGGAACTTAAAGCCCATCCAGTGCCACCTCCTGCCATGGCAGGGACACCTTCCACTGTCCCAGGGTGCTCCAAGCCCTGTCCAGCCTGGCCTTGGGCACTGCCAGGGATCCAGGGGCAGCCCCAGCTTCTCTGGGCACGCTGTGCCAGGGCCTCAGCTCCCTCACAGGGAAGAATTTCTTCTTTAAGAAAGGTGGTAACCAGCTGTAAATACATAAATGAGTGATGACAGCGTTTCTTACTAAGTGCTGGCCCTATGCTGTGCCCATTTTTTGCCCAGGCCACAAGTGCACTTAGTCCTCACTTTGGGTTTCTCAGATGTGCTACCTGCCACTCCAGTCACACTTGCGAGGCCTTTTCTGGAGGTGACGTGCAGCAAAAGAACATTTTGGACTTTCAGCAGCACTTCTGGTCCTCATCATCTCGATGTTGGCACTCCAGACTCAAGGCCTGCAGACCCAGACTCTGTGTTCTGCTCTTTCAGAGCAGGTTCGAGATGATAAAACCACGGGGAGATGTCGCCTGACTTGTGCCTGCACATCCACAGGGGAGTAGGCAAGAAAGGCCAAGTCATCAGGTCGTTTGTAGGGGTGAGACCTGAAATCCAGATGCAGCAGTGATAACAGAATAATTTCATTATTTTTGTTATGATCTGTTTACCGTGTTTGCTTTTCGTTGAGTAGCTGTCTGTGTTTTGGGGCTAACGGAAGTACCAGAAGCACCACCAGGATTCCCTGGTAGCACAAACTGTTGGAAACATCAACAGATTTTTTTTTTTTTTTATGCATACAAACATTTTTTTTTAAATGCACACAAACTGCTTTCCAATTGGAATCTTTTCCTTGCTGCAGCCCAGTGTTCGGAGGCTTTGTTGGGGAGATGCTGTGCCCTACGTGATCATTTTCCTTAATTTCTCCACTGTAGTAATTATGGTTTTGTTAGACAGTAAATGATTCAGTGCTCTCATTCCATGGGGGAAGGGGAGCAGGGATGTTGAAAGAGGAGCATTGTCTGAGCTAGCAGGATTAGCGGGTGTTACCACCTTGCACTGATTGAGCACCACTGGTTAGAACAGATCATCAACGCTAATTGCTGAAAAGCAGCCTGGCGTCACCGGCCGGGTGGGGAGTGAGGCTCCCGGGGCTCCGGGCTTCTCTGGTGCAGGATTTTTTTTTTGGTGTGACATCCAGGCTGATCAGGTGTCCTTCCCTGGGCTTCCCTGGCACTGCAAGCTCATCCTTCCTCCTGCGCTCCCAGCGATCAGAACATTGCAGCTGGATTTGCGTGATGAGGACCAATTCTGTATTTCCTCTCAAGAAATTAGGAGATTCAGATGACGGTTGTAGTGGTGGGGAGCTGTGTTCACACCTGCTCTGTTCCAGGGCACTGGTTACCTGTGGAAGCTGAAGACGTCGCTGCACCGGAGCTGTCACTGCAGCACAGGTGGCAGGAAGGAAGAAAAGCCTCTTCCTCCACCACAGCAGCAGCTCAGCTCACCCTCATGTCTCCTCTGAAAGCTCTAAAACTGCTTCCCTTTGAGCAGAACCCCATTTCCTGGGCAGGGCCTCAGCCTGGGGAGGCTCAGCCTCGGCTCACTGCGGATGTGGATAAATACAGAGTGAGCTGAACAGACATGGGTGGTAGCTGGGAGGGAGCCAGGAGAGCCTCAACACTGTTCATGCTTTAATTTCTTCCTTGGGGATGAACAAACACCATTTGATAGCCGAGTTATCAGCTCTCGTTTGCTTTGCTGATGTTTCTTTCTAGTGCCCTGTCTTCCATCTGCCTGGAGAGGGGTGGTGGTTCTCAGGGTGGGTTTTGAGCTCTGTGGGAGGATTCAGCACCCAAAGTATCACAGAATGTTTTATTTGTGGAAGGGGCGTTAATGATTGACCAAGTTTATGTCGGAGGAGTGAATGGTTCCAGAGTCTGCAGCCCTGTTGTCCTGGTGCTCTTCCCGTGGCTGTAATTTATGATATTCCATGAGGAAGTCCACGTTTGCACCCAGATCTGGCCATTTCCATTTCCTGTAGATCAGCAGGAAAGGAATAGGGTGGAAGAAAACCTCAGTGATTCTTTTGTTTCTGTGTTCCGTGGATTGGTACCAAATTTGGACTCTGCATGACCAGAAAAGAGGTTTTATTCAACAAATTCATTCCACCTGTGCCGTGTGTCAAAGGGACACTTGTTCCCAAGGCTGCACATGCTGATTTGGTTGTGGCAGTTGTGGTTGCAGTAGTCAAATCATCATGTCCATCAGGTGACTCTACACCTGCCACCCCTGCCTGCACACGAGGTTTTTCCCGAGAGGACAATCCCTGTGTCTTGCTGGAGCTTTATTTCAGGTAACTGTGGTTTGGTTCACACCTGCATGGATGTTGCTCCGGAAAGAACTCAGATTTATCTCTTTCCCCAAACCTTTCGGTCCCTGCTGCCCAGTTGCACTTCAGTAGGGCTGGTCTCAAAATTGAGGCGTTACATTTTGTAATCCTGTGCAAGTGTTTGAGACTGTCAACCTGTTTGTCAGAATAATGGTTGATCTATTTTTCTATGCTATAACAACATAAAAATTCAAGTGGAATTGGAAGTTCAGTGCTAGGAAGATAGAGTGCTGCCAGGGAGTCCCAGGGATCTATCACCTTTATTATATTTATTGCTTGAATTTTTCTCCTTGGAGCTCCCCTGCTTTTGTCAAATAGCATTAGGCTTTTATTTTTTTATTGGCTTATGCTCAGAGAATCCTTTTTATAACAATAATATCAACGATGTGCATCACATGGCAGTTGAGGTTGCAACTAGTGTTGTGGCCTGAGTTACCTTCTTGTTTCTCAGTAGTATCTCACCTTGGCTTCAGATTTCCAAATGCGAGCCCAGGAACCATACTGCTTGCATTCCAGTGTGGATGGGTTTGTTTTCTTGGTGGGATAATGGTGTGGAACAAGTAATTAGAGAGAATTCTCTGCTTCCCAGCATGTGAAACAGAATGGGATGCTACTAGTAGGTAAAGTTCTGGTTTTTGTTCATCATGTACTTAGATTATTTGTGTGTGTTGTATTCCTTAGTAATTCCAACAATTTTCTGTGGCAAATGTTTCATTATATGTAGTGTGTAACCACCAATGTCAAGAGCACAATTAAATCTTGTGGAGAAATTAATCACAGAATAACAAGCTCTGAACAAACCTGTGGGTTGGCTTGTGAGGAGAAATCCCTCCCCTTTCTGTGTACCTGTGTTTTCCTGCAGTGTCCATCCCCTGGCTCTGTGTGCTTCCCAAATGGACACACGTGTTCTGGCAGCCCCAAGGGTCACCTTGTCCTGGGGGCTCCCAGGTCCTGTGTCACTGGCCGGGCGAGGGAGGGGATTGTCACGCTCTGCTCTGGCCTGGGGCAGCCTCACCTCCAGTCCCACAAGATCAAAAACATCTAAAGCTGTTGCAGAGGGTCACAGGGTGGGGAAGGAAATGGAGGAGTGGCTGAGGGCACTGGGTCTGTTCAGCTGGAGAAGAGACTGAGGGGAGACTCACTGGGGGCTGCAGCTTCATCCCGAGGGGCAGCTCCGATCTCTGCTCCCTGGGACCAGTGGCAGGACACGAGGGAACGACTGGAGCTGTGTCAGGGGAGGGTTAGGTTGGAGATCAGGGAAAGGTTCTTCCCCCAGAGGGTGCTGGGCACTGCCCAGGCTCCCCAGGGAATGGTCCCGGCCCCGAGGCTGCCAGAGCTCCAGGAGCGTTTGGGCAGCGCTGCCAGGGATGGCCAGGGTGGGATTGTTGGGGTGTCTGTGCAGGGGCAGGATTGGACTGGATGATCCTTGTGGGTCCCTTCCAACTCGGGATATTCCATGATTCTCTGAAAACTGCCTCTGAAAGGGGAGGCAGACCTGGGCAAAGCTGCTGCAGTCCCTCAGCACGTCGTCCTTGGGCACAGGGGAGCTCAGTTTGCCGTGTCCCTCTCCCTGCACGTACCTGTCCGGTGAGCGGCGTCACCTGAGCTCTGCATTGCAATCAGGCACTAAAATTACTGCTTTGCTTGGCATTTCAGTGCTTCGTGGACATTCTCCTTTTCAGCTGCTGGATTTGTTTGGACTTGTTGGGCCCTGACTCAAACGTAGTGTTAGAGGAGTGAGATAAAGTTCTGTGTGCAGATGCACACCCTGCCCTGAGCAGCGCGAGTCAGGGAATCATGGAATCGTGGAATGGTTTGGGTTGGAAGGGACCTTAAACCTCATCCTGTTCCACCCCCTGCCATGGGCAGGGACACCTTCCACTATCCCAGGTTGCTCCAAGCCCCGCCAAACCTGGCCTTGGACACTTCCCGGATCCAGGGGCAGCCCCAGCTTCTGTGGGCACCCTGTTCCAGGGCCTCCCCACCCTCACAGGGAGGAGTTTCTTCCCAATATCTTATTTATACCTCTGTCAATTTGAAGCCATTAAGTTTGAGTCCCACTCCAGCTCTGAAACTCCTGGTCTCGGTGTTTCAAGTGCCACTGGTGTTTGAGTGCCCAGCACTAAGGAGTGGCGTCCATTCCCTTTCCAGGCATTTCAGAAATCACCTTTGGAACCAAACTGGGCACTTAGCTGGAATGTTTTAGCAGAGACGCTGGTGGTGTTGGGAGGCTTAGAGCCCGAAGCCTGTAATCCCCTTTTGTGGTGTGGCAGGAGGGGACTGGCAGGAGGGGACTGGCAGGAGGGGACTTGCAGGAGGATCCTGTTCAGAGCAAACCCTGCGGCCGGAGCTGCTCCGGGGCTGAGGCTGTTCCCTCTGAGTTCAGGCTCACGGCAAAGAAAACATCCTGTTTGTGATCACTCACTTCTTGTCATCGTATAACTGTGGCTTGATTTTAGCTTGATGCCAAATAATTCTGTTTTCTTAGTGCTGTGTGTTTGATTGCTCACAATCTCCAGGAGATGGGAGGTTTCAAGTGCCGGGCAGGCTACGAAGAGGCTTGAAACGCTGCAGGGCTGTTTGTTTTAATCCCTCCAAGGTTTCAGTCTTTCTTGTGGTTCTGATGTAATGTGAGAAATTAAAACAAAAGACAGCAGCCAGATGGTGCATCTCCAGGATCAGACAGATTAGTTTTTTAAAAGAGGGAAAAGTTTACGAATGCTTATTCTGATCTCTGGAGTAATCACTCTAATAATAATCACTCCAGAGGGGATTCTCCCCGTCTACTCTGCTCTTGTGGCAGCCCACCTGGAGTCCTCTGTCCAGTTCTGGGGCCCCCAACATAAGAAGGATGTGGAACTGTTGGAGCGAGTCCAGAGGAGGCCACGAAGTTGATAAAGAGACTGGAGCACCTCCCTTATGGAGACAGGCTGGGAGAGTTGGGAATGTTCTGCATGGAGAAGAGAGAAGGTTGTGTGGAGACCTCACAGCGCCTTCCAGGGGCTGAATGGGCTACAGGGAAGCTGGAGAAGGACAACTCGTCAGGAACTGCAGTGACAGGACAGGGGGAATGGGTTCAGACTGAAAGAGGGGAGGTTTGAGTTACACGTGTGGAAGAAATTCCTCCCCGTGAGGGTGGTGAGCCCTGGATCATGGGCTGTGCTTGCTGGACAGGAGTCTGGACATTGACTGTCCATCCTTGCTTCACTTTTTGGAGACCCCCTAAACAGCAGCTGGAGTGGACTCGCTTTGTTTGCTGTTTGATTAGCTGAGGATGAGGCTCTGAATTTGCGCTTCCCCCTTCACCCTGTTGGTTGGGAATTATCCCACTTTGTTCGCCTCAGTTGTTTTGTGGTTACAGAATATTTTCATGCACTCCCAGTTTCCCTTTTTAGGTTTTCACTGCTTTGATATTCCATTTAGATAGCTGCTGTGATCCAAGTTATTGCATTTAAATAGTGGGTAGTGTAGGTCTCTGATCCCAAGGGAAACTGCAGAAGTTCTGTAAAATGGAGCTTTGAAATCCTAATGTACTTGGATTTATTGAGTTTCAGGTTTTCTTCAGCTGTGTTCAGGTGAAACCTTCATGGCACTGAAAAGAAATCAAGCAGACCTCAAACTGAAAAAGTCCAAAGTGATTAAATGAATTTTTTTTGCTTGTTTTTAGGGGACATCACCCAGAAGGGGTATGAGAAGAAGAGAGCAAAGCTGCTGGCTCCGTATGTTCCGCAAACCCAAGGTAGGTCCTTGTTTGGGCTGGAATTGGGATTTTGTAGAGCTGTGACATCAAAGGGATCTGTGGAATGGAGCATTGAGATCCCATTTGCCAACTCTGGATTGTTCTGTCCCGTGTGTGTTTCCTGAGCTGATCATGACAGCGTGGGGGTGTGTGGGTTGGGTCTGCAGTTCTTGTCTTCTGTTGAACTCCAGGGATTCCTGGCAGCTCCAGAGCTCGTTGGTGGGACTCTGCAGTACTGTGGGAGGGAGCTGAGGCCCTGGCACAGGCTGCCCAGGGAAGCTGGGGCAGCTCCATCTCTGGAAATGTCCAAGGCCAGGCTGGACAGGGCTTGGAGCAACCTGGAATAGGGGAAGGTGTCCTTGCCCATGGCAGGGGGTGGAACAGGATGAGGTTTAAGGTCCCTCCCAACCTGAAGCATCCTGTGATCTCCCATATCTGCTCATCACATCCCACTCCCTTGGCTCTTGAGAACTCAAGGGCTCTGGATCAGTCGTGAAGGTCCTCGAGAACCGTTCTGGAAACATTCTCAGAAATGTCTGAAGTGCAGTGTTGGCCTGTGCTGTGTCCTTCAGCCATCTTAATGCCTTGTTGGAGAAACATTGGGATTTTCATCATTTGTTGCTTTATTTTACCAGAGTATCTGAAATCACGTCCTTTGGGTACAATTGTTTCCTTTGGTTCAGAGATCCGGAGCAGCTCAGCTGGTTGTGTGGGGGATAATTATGTGTAATTGTAAGCTGAAGGACATGGATGTGTGTCTAATCATTATTGTGGGGCTTACCCAGAATAATTGTTACTGGTATGCTGAGATGTTCAGCCATTAAAAACCGATGTGTCTGGTTCTGACTTCGGGCAGCGACTGGATGTGACGGGGAGTCCTGAGTGGACCTACTGGAATTTGCTCAGCCTGGTCTGCTGCCAAAAAAAAAATTGATAAAGAGTAAAAGCTCAAAGTGCATTTATTGCCCGTCAACACCACGGGGCTGGGGGGAAATGACAGCAGCTCCCTTCAGGCACTTGATGGGGGAACACAAAGTCGTCATGTGGCAACTTCCAGGCTCTTCCACCCCGAACCACTGCCCAGGTCCTGCTCTCCAGCTGGTTCTCAGGTTGGATTTGGTTGTTTGTTCATCTCAAGCGGGGGCTCGTTGCCTTGTTTGAGATTGGGTTTTGCACCCAAGAGATCAGTGTGTTCTGTCTGAGCCACGTGCTGAAGGGAGCAAGGCAAGCAAAAATTGTAATTTAGCCTTCAAAATGGAGATTTTGTTACCAGCAGCTCTCCAAGTGCTGGGGACTCCCTGGAGCAGGATGTGATGGGAATCTCAGCGACTTGGTTGCTGCCTATTTATCAAATTTATTTCTGTTACTTAAAGAAACCAAAAACTAATATACACATGACTAATCCCTCTTGATAAGTAGGTATTTGTTGAGCAAGTTTTACGGTCCTCAGGCTAGCATTTGTGCCGGTGGAGATCTCGAGCCTGAGAAGGAAATGGGGAATCCTTGGGTGGTTTGGGAGCTCTTGGCAGCCCTGCTTTTGTCCCGAGTCTTCTGGAGGCTGGAGATGATACAATCCTGGCCCCAACCCTGGCACATGTTTGATCTGTCTCAGAAAATGTTTAATTAGGAGGGAAGAAAAGTGTTTGGCGAGGCTGGGCTCTGCTGTGTTAATTGTGGGGCTTTGAGAGCTGCCAGTGGAGCCAAAGTCCAGGCAGAGGCCAGGGATGCTGGAGGTCACCAATTAACCCGGAGGTTTGATTGCCCTTCCGGCCCAGCTCTCCAGCTTTTTATGCATCTCACACCCAGCTGCCCCAGCGTCTGGGAATCTCCTGTTGTAAAAACCCTGTGCAAGTCATGCGTGAGGGATTCGGAATCAGGTCACCTTGGTAATGAGAAGAAAATTAATTTAGTCCACAGCAACAACAACAACAGCAAAATACTCAGTGCTGGCATTTCGTGCCGTTTCTCCGAGCACTGGCCCGACGTTGGCCGATGGAGTGGCTCCATTTCATGGATGTGAAAGGAGAGGAAGGGAGGGAGGGAAGGTGACACGTCAGGGCATGTCAGCAGGATAATTCAGGAGGTTCTTACTGCTCAATCTGTGCTGCATTCACATGGCCTCTGGGAGCTTGCCTCGTTATTCTGGACTTAAGGCAGCACTGTTAATTACCTGAAGATGCATTTTTTTCCTGGCGCAATATCCATTAAGGTCCATCTAGCTGGTAGCTCCTGACACACCTCTGCAATCTGCAGATCCCAAAATCTGAAGTCCCTGATTCCAGGGAGTTCTCCATGGTGGGAGGCAGCAGGAAGCACTGCACATGAAGCCCATGGAGCCGTGCCTGGAGCTGGGCCAGGTGTCCCTGGGTTCTGGGAGTGTGTTAAGGCTGCCCTGGAAACCTTGGAGACTCAAGTTGGTTATTTCCATGTTTTTATGGGTGTGTAGTTTGACAAAAAACATCTTCAAGGAATAGCTGGTCCAGCCCCAGCACTGCTGTTCCATTCTGTATGCACACAGTGGAGTGGCAGGTTTGCAGCTGCTTCCTTGTGCATGTGGCACTTGCTCTCCTCATTATTCATGCAAACATTTATCCTTGTTGATCTTCTAATGGTTCAGTGTCTGAATCTCTAAATCGTTGGCCCTTCACCAAAACGCAGGAATCGCAAAGCAGTCAATTCTCATTAGAAACTAAAGACAGTCAACAAATCCGTGGCATCCTTCAAAGCCGATCTAAAATAATTCATTTTCCATCTCTCTGTCATATTTGTCATGTTTCTGCCAGCAGAAAGTGCAGCTGTAGCAGGATTGTTCCGAAGGGAGCGCTGAATAAATCACCTGTCACCTGCCAGGCTTGGCTCACTTGTGCTGCTTTGTTGTGTAACCATTAGTGATTTACACTCTTTCCTCCTCTGTGTCTGAACGCTTTGTGAGGCCTCTGGAACATGTTATTATGTCAGAGCAAAATACTGAGACAAAGAGCTTGTGCTCTGTGTGTCATGTCACTTGGAGCCACCTCTGATCCCTTCCTAACTGCAATGTCATGTTTGCCCTGTGATGCCCCGCAGAGAGATGAGAGGCTTTTACAAGACTTACGAAAGAAAACCGAATATGGATTTAATAATTCATTTAAAATAGTGTTAAATCTGCTGCTGACATCTAGTGGGTGCCTGAATTCGTAAATACTCGAGTGATCAGAGAACATGAAGCTTTTCTGTTTGGTCTGTGAAGTCATGTTGTCTTTGGATCAAAATAAAACTGTGCTGGGTTTGATGAAGGCAGAAAAGAAGCTACAAAGATGGTAAACTGGTTATCGATGGAATGTGTTCCAGAGTGACAGGAAGGGACACAAACTGATGCTTTTGGATGTGGGCGAACGGAGATTTTGAATTTACAATCTTGCTCTGGAGCCCAGGTCCTGCCCCTGAACCACAGGGATCTCTTTTCCTTTTCCATTCAGCTTTTTGTGCCACCCACACGTTGCACAGGGGATGAGGGTGTTTTGATAAGCGATTGCAGGACTCTGATACATGTTACTATATCCAAAAAATACCAGTGGAAAGGGTATTGTTTGTCCCAGTGGAATAATTGTTTGTCCCCCTAATGTGGTTTGAGGATTTCTGGCTAGCAGGAGATCTCCTCTTGAACTAGAAGTAAAGGTTCTCAGTTTTTGGCATGGTAGTTTGAAGAATCATTAACAATCCACAATAAAGTGGGGTGTTGGTTTGCTCTGACATTGAATAATATTCCAGTAATATTTTGCTCTTTGGGATTTTAGAAGGGACAGGAGATGGATGAAGGAAGATGAGGAATTAAAAAAATATCTTTCTACAAGAGAGATATCGAGGGGCTGGAGTGTGTCCAGAGATGGGAACAGAGCTGGGGAAGGGGCTGGAGAACTCCTGAGTGAGCTGGGAGGGCTCAGCCTGGAGAAAAGGAGGCTCAGGGGGGACCTTTTCACTCCACAACTCCCTGGCAGGAGGGTGCAGCCGTGTGGGGGTCAGGAGGTTTGGGTTGGACACCAGAAGGAGTTTCATGGAAAGGGTGGTCAGGCCTTGGCAGGGGCTGCCCAGGGGGGTTTGGAGTCCCCATCCTGGAGGTGTCCAAGGAAGGATGGACGTGGCACTCAGGACTCTGGGCTGGGGACAAGGTGGGGATTGGGAACATCTTGGACTCAGCGGTCTGGGAGGGCTTTTCCAGCCTCAGGGATTCTGCGATCCCGTGGAGATTCCTGCAGCTGGTTCGGGGTGATTTGCTGTCATTGTGAGTCCCTGAGCTCGAGGCACTCACCTGAAGTTGTTTACCTAAAAGCACACACCTCAGAAGTGGTGTAACTGGAATAGAAGCCCAGGATTTGACGTTTCCTCTCCGTTTCTCTGACCCTTTGGTAGTTTGTGAGGATTCCAAAGCAGTGCATATGTAGATGGCACAGTTGCTCTCGTTTTTGCATGACTCCAGGTGACAACCTGGAGGAAATTACAGCTGGGTGACCTCTGGGTTTTAGTTTTCAAAACTTCCCTCTGATACACAGATTCATTTTAGAATTGAACCTCCAGTGGCCACAATTCCGAGTTGCTCTTGCTGAATTATATAAAATGATGATGTTTTATCAGATTATCTATTTTGCTCCCTGTTTTAATGAGAAAAACAAACTTTTCCTGGATGATAAAAAGCTGAAAGCCAGAGCCAGACAGCTGGAGGTCTCCTTGGGTTTGTGATTAATGGGAACAGCAAAGGCTCTTGCTGCTGGTTTATTATTGGTTTTCCAGTCAATAACAAGCGCTGGTCACTGGGACACTGAGTGACAAACCAGCTTCCCAACATCCACAACGCTGTCATGGGAAAAGTGTGGTCCAAAAAGGCTCCTTTTGTTTCCTGCTCCCTGTTTTCCAGGGGTTGATCCAGCAGTACAGAAGGAATCCAGACCTCAGATGCCCGCTCCATCTGCAGCTCCAGCCTCAGCATCATCATCCTCATCCTCATCCAAATTCCACCGAGCTCGCTCAGGGGGAGCCAGAGATGAACGTTATCGATCTGGTAAGGGCAGGGACAAGAGTCCCCTGGATTCCTCTCTGTGGGGAGGAATGTGCTGTGTCCTCTCAAGGAATCAAAATTATTACCTGTCTGCTGATGGAAAGTCCTGCCTTGGTGGTTCTCTGTAATGGAACATCAGACTGTGGGGTGCAGCTGCTGAATCAAAACCACTTAAAAGTAGAAAAAGCAAATAACAGCACCCTGATTTCCTGGCTTGATGCAAATTGTTTGGTGCAAACTGTTCACAGGATGGAAAAAAAGGCCTTCTTTGACCATGTCTGTAGGTGATCACATTCAGTGAGGTGACAGGTGATATCAGTTCCTGGAGCTGCTGATTGCTGTGCTCTGGGAGCTCGGAGTGGGAGAGCAGCAGGAAGGGCTGCCCAGCACCTGCTGAGCTCCTGCTTCGCTTCAGGAGAGGAGAAGGTGTTGGCACCTGGTTTTTGTTCCCTGTTTTTTTCACTTTGCAATAACAAGAATTAAGTTTTCTTCTCAGCACAGGCAAATAAAGTTTATTAAATCTCCCTTCTCCAGTGACACTGTCATATCCCACCATTTCATGGAGCGTTAGGAGAGCCTGGTTTGGCTTTTGCAAAAGCATAATTAAAATACATTTATCTGAGAAATGAATGTGAGCAAGCTCTCCCTGGTCATAGCTGTTTTTTAATAAGTTGATTTCTCCTCACTGGTGATGTGTCTTCCTTCAAAGAGCTCTGGGGGTTGCAGAGAGATGGAAACCTCCCATCCCAGCCTATTTCAGTTCCTAATCAGCCTGTATTTACAGCCACAGTTACACTTCCAAGATTTACATGTAATCTGCATCCATTTGGGGACAGAAGGCTTTTCCTAAATCAGACAGCTGTCACTTTATAGACCCGAGTGGCACCTGAGGCTGCACACGCTATGTGCATATTTAAATGGTGCACAGGCAGATTTTAGGATAATCTTCAGTTGAGGGGAACAATCTGCCATGGCTGAGGCTTCTGTAAAAGTCACCAGAGACACCAGGATATAATGAGTTTAATCCAGAAGTTTCCAGAGTAACAAACCTGGCCCTGCATCCAGCTTGCTAACTTCAGGAACCCCAATTAGCCTCCTTGTTTAAAAAAAGAAAATAAGAGGCGATGCTACTCGTGGGAAGGCAGAGGAGAGCCGCTGGGAAGGCGCTGCAAACGGGGATGTCATAAACGGGCGGATCGGGGTGTTGGAGTGAGTGGGAGCTTGGTGTGTGTGCGCTCCTTCCTGCTGTGCCATTGCTAAAGGCAGCGTGTGCCCTTCCCTCCCTCAGACATCCACACGGAAGCGGTCCAGGCGGCGCTGGCCAAGCACAAGGAGCAGAAGATGGCCCTGCCCATGCCCACCAAGCGCCGCTCCACCTTCGTCCAGTCCCCGGCAGACGCCTGCACTCCCCCAGGTGAGGCTGTGCCGGCGTGTCCAGGGACACGGCTTCCAAACCGAGGGGCTGCAGTGCTCCCGGTGTTCCAGCTCTTCACACACCTGCAGGGAGTGTGGTGGTCCTCTCTCAGGGCTGGGAAGGGACCTCTCTTCCAGGAGTTCTTAAAGAACCGCGCGGTGGGATTCTTGGGGTGTCCCGTGCGAGGAGTTGGACTCGGATGGTCCTCGTGGGTCCAACTCAGGGTATTCCATGATGGTCCAAATTGGCCAGAGCTGAGCAGGCCGGGACTGAGGCCACTTCTGCTTCCCTCACACCTGTTTTTGGTGGATGATTCACATCTTGATTTCGTCAATGTTTAGTGCTCAGCACACAAGAGGAGGGCTGGCAGCGATGTTTGTTTCTGGGCAGGGACCTCGGAGGGGTCTGGTGGGATTCCACGACTTGCAGGACTTTTCCCACCCCTGCCGTGTACTGGCTGCAGCAGAATCCCTGGATGACGTGGTGTCTGTCACGATGCATGTGCAGCAGTTATCAATAACCCTCTGTTTTCCAGCAGCTGGATGCACTGACTGACAAATGAGTCCGTGTGATTTTTGGCAGTGACTTCTATGTTGTGTCTCGTTGTGCAGAAGCATCGCAGCCATTTGGATTGACAAAGTCATCCGAATGTTATGAATCCACGTCTCCTGGTGAATTCATAGCTGTGAAACTGCTCTGCTAGGCCATGTCACTCCTCCTCCTCCTCCTCCTCCTCACGTCCTGTTTTATCACACTTCCTTTTTCCCTTCCTCTCTCCGGGGGGCTGATGCATGTTCCTGGTGTCTGCTTGGGTCTCAGCTCTGTGCTCACTCGTCCAGGACTGCAGCACATCCTGTGCTGTGGGAGTCACACGAATCGAGGTCAGCACCTAAAGCATGGCTGGAGTCAGTCCTCTGCCTCAGCTCGTAACTCCCTTCCACTCTGGCAAGTGGGTAGAACATGATTTAGTAGTTTGATTTACCACTCGAGTGTAGGCAGAAAATCACTCTGAAGAACGCCTAAATTTTAGGCCAAAGCCACCTGTATGTTTGTATGTAGCACTGTACAACTCCACATCTCAAGACCTGAGTGCTTGCTTCATGGTAATTAAATAATTAGTTCAGTTTTGGGACAGATACAGGAGGTATCTGTACTCTGGGACACACAGGAAGCAGTTCCTTGCTGTAGATTTCTCTGTTTTGTTTTGGGGTTGGGCTTTTTGTTTGTTTTCTGCAATTGAAAGGGCCCCATTTAGAGCCCCGGACAAAAGCGTTTTCTGCTGTGGCCTTGGCACAGTTGTTTCCTGCGTTTTCTTTGTTCCTGGGACTTTGCAGTTGGACAACGACCCTGACCCCTCACTTTGCAGTTCAGAATGACCAGAGTTAGGCAAAACAGCATCTGATATTACGGAATGTGAATGGAAAAGTAATGGGAGTCAAGTTCTAGGCTTGGAGACCCCAGGGGAAGGATGTTGTCTGAGGAGGTGAATCAAACAGGGGTGAGTGTGTTCCCACCGACAATTCTGCTGCTTTAACCTCTGGTTTGGCCGATGTGACAGCCTGTGGAAAACAGATCTTCCTGTGAAAGCCTGTGCTGTTGATATGTGATTGGAAAGAGCATGTTCAGTGCCATGTGCTTTTCCCTAAGCAGCTAGATTTTCTTTCTGCTTCCACACAGACACGTCTTCCGCCTCCGAGGACGAGGGCTCGCTCAGGCGCCAAGCTGCTCTCTCTGCTGCATTGCACCAGAGCTTACAGAATGCTGAGTCTTGGATCAACCGATCTGTTCAGGGGTCATCCACATCCTCATCAGCATCCTCTACACTTTCCCATGGAGAAGGCAAAGGGACCAGTGGGTCACTAGCTGATGTATTTGCCAATACTCGAATAGGTAGGAGCTGGGTACGAACAGAACAATCGCTTCGAGTTCAGACTGTGTTGATAAAGCTGGAGTTGTCCGTTGCAGAAGGGAAATTCGGAGCGAGAGTTTAGCTGGCATTGCTGGAACTTGCTAGGATTGGTTGGAGTTGCACTGTCACGCTGTTGTTTTCCTGAAGAATTTCAGAAGATTGAGGTGGTTGTAAAAGGGACAGTGGGGAGCAGGAGCTTCTGGAAGCAGGGAAGACTCCAGGGACAGTGTGGACAGAGCAGGAGGCACAACTCTCTGTGTCCTGTGTTGCTTTATGTCTCCGGCTCTTGGGAGCTCCTGTGGGCACAAAGCTGCCCAGTGCCAGTGGCATTTTCATCTGTGTCCTGACGAATCCCTTAGGGGTGTCTGTGCCTGTGGAGTGGGGAAATGCTGTGTTTAACATCCTCATTTTGCTCTGAGCCCTGATGGTTTATTGTTTGCGTTAGATCAGGAAAGAAAAAGAACCAAATCCAGCCGTGTGTGTGAACAAATGAGCCTGTCATTAAAACACGGGGTTAGAGGAGTAAAGCTTTAGCCCAGCTCTTCCATGACTGTCTGAGGAATAACCAGAGCATCCAGGTACTGAGGAGACGGAGCAAAATCTACAGATCTGGATACCCCGGGCTCAGTTTTCTGAGGCTCTGAGGTGCTCCTTGCTGCTGATGCTTCTGTATGAAATGGCCAAGTTTGTTTTTGCTCTGTGTATGTTTGTCCTTTTTAGCTGCTGGTGAGGAAATTCCTGCACCGTAGGACATTGTCTGTATTTCATGTGCTCTCTGCTTCTGCTTAACTGGGTTGGGGCAAGCAGTGCATAGAAGTGCTGGTGATTTTATCTTTCACTTTTTTTTTTTTTTTAATTGCTGTTATTTTTGTTTGTTTATTTGCTGGGATGCAAATTGTTTCCTGAAATGGAAAACTGAGGAGATTGCCCATAAAATGCAGTCAATATAATTAATGTCTTTGAAGCAGAGAGGCTGTTTTTAATTGGAGCATGCAGAAGGCCACATTACCTTTTGTAATGAATTAAGGTAACACAGCTTTTTACCTCCAGAATATCTGCTGTCTAATCTAATTAGTGTCTTATGCAAAACAGAAGCTTTGAATCTTTGTCAGAATTATATTTGCCACATTCATCCCTTGTTAACACCTGGTTTGAATGAATAGAACTCTCACATACACAATTCTCTACATCGCTCTCTCGAGAGCAGTAAAAAGTCCTGCAGATGTTTGGATTGTACAAATCCATGTCCTTTCCAGTGATTTTAGAAGTTCAGTGCATGAGAAGTATTCCCTGCTACTGTGTCTCCAAAGGGATGCAGAAATAGGTTATTTTTCCTCCTTAGAAAAAGGGAAATCAACACAGAATCAATCACAAAACCCCATCAGTGGGAATTATTTAGGATTTGACTTCAGACTCTCTGTAAAACCCAACCCGTGGTTTCAGATTGTTGGGTTTTTCCTTTGTAAGCAACAGTTGCTGGTGCTGTTAAGCCAGAATAGAATATTCTTGCCCTATCAGAGGATTGAACCTGCTGGGTTGTGTAAAGAAACCACACATAATCAAAAACGCCTTGTTTAAGAGAGAGTTCACTGGAGAATTCCTGCAGGATGCAGTTGCAGCCTCGGCTGAAAGGCAGGACAGTGTCTTGCAGCTTGAAGCAGAAGTAAGCTCACACTGTTCACTGGATTTATTCTGCAGCTGCTGGACAAGCTCTGTAAGCACCCAGCTGGAAGGGATTGAAACCCAACACGATTTTTGCTGATCTGCTTTGGTCAAATTCCCACGTGTTTTGTTTTCCAAAGCCCTCACTCACAAAAAAGCTAAATAGTAGAATTCTAGCAAGAGAGATCAGTGCATAGGTGAGGGAGGGATTTGTTCTGGACTTTGGATGTTTCAGAGCTCATGTGAATCTCAAACTTTTAAAAATTCATTTATTTTTTTTACAGTACTGAATGTCAAGAGTTTGACCTTCAAGGTTAGAAACCAAGAACAGGAATTCTGTTTTGCTGAAGCACTTTCCTGACACGGACAAAACCTTTTGCCTTTGGTTTTTGGTTTCCAGAACAGATAAAGTGCCTCTCCTAGAGCTGCTGAACCTTTAGGCATCAGTGTGTTTAGCATTAATGAGGGCTCCCATACATCCAACCCATTCGATCCTTAGGATTATTGGTAACGGGTGACTGACACTTTGCCGACTGGGGATAATAAAAGGTGTTATTTAGCAGCTTTCTTCTCTTTTTAGAAAGTTTCTCAGTCCCCCCAGATGTCACAGCAACTACCTCCACTCCCTCAGCGCGGCCGGCAGCCATCGACCTCCCTCCCTCGGGAATCGTCAAGGGGATGCACAAGGGATCCAACCGCTCCAGTCTCATGGACACTGCCGACGGTACGAAACCTCCCAGGGCACCCAGGAGCTGCAGCAGCGCTCAGAGAGGGCTCAGATCGCCTGCTTTGTTCTTCCAACTCCAGTTTATCTCGTTGGAGCTCTTCCCAAAGTTGGGATAGGTTTGGCATTGGCGTTCAGACGTTGCTGTGCCGTGGTTGGGGTGTTGGCATTCGGGAGGAATTTCTTCCTGGGCAGGGTGGGCAGGCATCGGAACTGCCCAGGGAGGTGGTGGAGTCCCAATGCCTGGAGGTGTCCAGGGAGTGACTGGACGTGGCACTCAGCGCTCTGCTCTTTCCCTCCAGGTGTTCCTGTGAGCAGCAGAGTCTCCACTAAAATTCAGCAGTTGCTGAACACCTTGAAAAGACCTAAAAGACCACCCCTGAAAGAATTCTTTGTGGATGATTTCGAGGAAATTGTGGAAGGTAATAGCACAAATAATGGTTTTATGCACGTTTGTTACAATTAGACAGTATCTAATCACGCAGGGAGATGAGTTCTTTGTGCTGTTGTTCTCAAGGCTGACTCAGATTCACTATTTGCAGCAGCCTCCATGAGCAGTCTGACACAAAACCAGTGGTGTTTGAAGTAATTCACTGTTCTGCTGAGCTTTGGGGGACCTCCTCCTCAACACTAAACTTCTTTTAAAAAATATTTAAATAGATTTTTAAACCCCCTTCATTTGCTTAGGCTACTTGAATTAATTTCCCAGAGGAGATTGTCCTCACTGGTAATTTCACTCCAGCATTATTTTGCAAGGTTTTCTTTTCTCCAGTTCTGTGTTCATTTCCTTACTGATGTGTCAAACACCTTTGGACAACATCCAGTGAGAAGACTCTGTTCATGATGTCTTGTTTTGAGTGAGACTTCCTTGGAAATGGGGTGGAATGGGTTGTTAAGTGCTTTTCCTCATTTCCTTTAGGCTTGTTTTCAGTTTATTTCAAGCTGAACTGTTGAGTGACAAATGGGCAAAGGTGGATATTTATTTTATTTGGATTATATTAGAATATGATTTTATTTGGATTATATTAGAAATATCCCAATAGGTACTGGAAATATTATTGAATTTTCTTAGTTCCCCAGCCCGACCCGAACCAGCCCAAGCCCGAGGGCCGCCAGATGACCCCGGTGAAGGGAGAGCCCCTGGGAGTGGTCTGTAACTGGCCTCCTGCCTTGGAAGCAGCTCTGCAGCGCTGGGGAACCACTCAGGCTAAATGTCCCTGTCTGACAGCACTGGATGTGACAGGAAAACCAGTTTATACCCTCACGTACGGTGAGTGGAGCCTCCGCCCTGCCTTCCCCTGCTCAGCTGCTCCCGAAGAGCAGCAGCGGAGAGAGCCCAGGGCTCGTGGGTTTAGAGGGCTTGCAAAAACCTTCCTGGTCTTTGAGGGTGTTGTAGACAGAGCAGTGTGACTGTGGATGGTAAAATCAGCCAAGATGCGAGCAGTTCCCGTGTGCTGCGTGATGCAGAGCTGTGCAAGTCTCTGTTCTCTGTGTTCCAGGCAAACTGTGGAGCAGAAGCCTCAAGCTGGCCTACACCCTGCTTAATAAACTGGGGACCAAAAACGAACCTGTGTTAAAACCTGGAGACAGGGTAAGGGCTTTGGGACTCTCTGCTTCTCGCTCTGGAGTGAAACGAGGGGTTTAGGGGCTGGAACTTAGCACAGACACCACAGTGAGACCCTAACCCCAGGGACAAGGCTGCCTGGGACAGAAATTGGTGTGAGTTTTCAGGGATTCTGGCTCCTCTGTGAGCAGCTTCTTGGCTCTGGGCTTTGAAATACATGTGAGGAAGAGCAGTGCAGCTCTGAGGGAAATGCAGGGTTTGATCTCTGTGTCTTGGCTCTGTGTGAACCTTCACGTGCCCGGGCACTGCGTGAGGAGCTCAGGCACCTTCCATACATTCTGTGGGAGGAAGAATGTGAAGTAACACCGAGTTTTCTGAGTTTTAGTCACTCTAGGTCTGGATTTTGAAATTTTAGCTTGTTTTTCAAGTAACAGCACACGTGTGTGGGTTGCAGGTAGCCCTTGTGTATCCCAACAACGACCCCGTGATGTTCATGGTGGCATTTTACGGCTGTCTGCTGGCAGAAGTGATCCCAGTGCCTATAGAGGTACCTCTTACCAGAAAGGTAACGTTGATGGAACTTGGAGGAGCGATGTGGGATGGAAACCGAGTCAGGCCATCAGCCTCTGACAGCGTTGCACAGCCTCCAGCTGCTGCCTGAGCAGCTCTGTACCAGCAAGGACCTTTGGGAGCCTGGAATGGCATTTAAAAATGGAAAAACATATTGACCAGAGCTGTGCTGAGCAGCTGGAGACGGTCAATTCTCCTAAATGATGCAGTCTTCGCTTCCTTATTGCAAATAATTCATACAGAACAGATTAGAGTGTGGATCTGACCCCTGGTTGATGGGAAGGGGCTCAATCCAGCCTTGCTGAGCTCTGCCAGGCTCTGACTTTGCTGTAGATGGAGGTGCTCAGTGTTCCTGAAGACTTCGAGGCACTTTTTGTAGATTATTTGCTCAGCAAAGTGTTTTCTTTACCCTCACCAGAATTTTTGCACTGTTGCCATATTACTGCCACGTCGAGAGCTGTGTGGAACTCTAGGATTTCATCAGAGGAAACAAAAGCAGGAGGCTCGTGGCAAACATTGTGGCAGGAGAGGTGGCAACGAGCTGGGAGCTGGTCTGGGAGCACTCAGGGACTCGCAGAGCTTTGATTTCATTCTCTGCGCTGTGACAAACTGCTATAGCAACCAAATGCAAAATTAAAACTTCTCCAGTATTTGCCCAATCAGTTTCTGAGTGAGCCTCCTCACTTTTATCGTTGTGCAACAGAAATTGGCTCCGGGGGGGATAGAGAGGTCTCGTTATTCCAGTGTAATTACATGTTTTGCCTTTTTTGCCTCCCGATTCCTCTTTGCAGCATCTGGGTTTCCATTAATGCCAGTAGATGGGGTGTGCTCCGTGCCTGGGTGCTGGGCAGGAGCACTTGTTTTCCCTGGATTTCACATCCAGTGCGTTTTAGTCTTGCCAATGTCGTATTTCATGGGACCACAGGGTGGTTTGAGTTGGAAGGGACCTTGGAGACCATCCAGTTCCATCCTTTGCCGTGGGCAGGGACACCTTGCACTAGCCCAAGTCTCTCCAGTTGTGATTCTGTGATTCTCAGTGTGTGTGTGGGAATGGGCTGTTTCCCCCTTTTCCTCTCCATGACGTTACCCCCCAGTCCCCAAAACGCTATCAGACCTTGGATTTTGGTAAGGGAAAGCTGGCTTTTGTCATCTTTGAACAGGAATGACTTTTCCCCTCTTCCCTCAGGATGCTGGTGGGCAGCAGATCGGCTTCCTGCTGGGGAGCTGTGGGATTGCTCTGGCCCTCACCACTGAAGTGTGTCTGAAAGGGCTCCCAAAAACCCAGAATGGAGAAATCGTGCAGTTTAAAGGTGAGTTGGTTCTACTTTAGCTGCAGCTGAACCACTGGAAAGGAGCTGTCAGGATTCTGAAGGCGCCTGGGGGGGCAAAGGGGCAACTCCTGATCCCATCACCAGAATGTTGTAGGGTTTGTGCTTGTGGTGAGATCGACCCATGGTGCCTGACACGACTGCTCTGGTGTTCTGGGGGTCACAAGGAACCACCTCCCAAGCCAGGGCTGTCCTCAGGTCCCTTCAGTGGCATGTGGCAGGTTCCAAGGCAGTTCTGTTCACAAGCTTTATTTAGGAATGCTGCAGGGATCTTCCCTGAGGAGAGGAAGTACCTTGTTGCCCACTGAACTCCCTGATGAGAAACGAGATGAACCTTCTGGCTGGTAGCTGGGCTTGGCTTGGAATTTTGCTTGTGTAACTGAACTTGGACAAATGATGGGGTTTGGTGTATTCTTGCGGAATATAAATCCCTCAATAAATAAACTGATACTAATGTACTGTTTAATTTTGGCTCCAGGCTGGCCCAGACTCAAATGGGTTGTGACAGATTCAAAATATCTCTCCAAATCTCCCAAGGACTGGCAGCCCAACATCTCAGCAGCAGGAACTGAGCCAGCGTATATTGAGGTAAGTAGTGAATGGGGAATGGAAAGTACCTTCCCTGAGCTGAATTTAATATTCTAATCACCAGAGAGAGAATAGTTGCACCTCACTCCCTTAAAACTTCCCACTTGCCTGCCACTGGAACAGGGCTTTCACTGGGGACATCCTGCTGTGAAGCTTACTTTAGGTTGGAATCCCTTTGAGGCCTTGAGCACTGCTTGGAATAAGTGGGAGAGTTGTTTTTGTTCCAAGAAGTGAGGGATGGAGACAGCTGAGCTCTGAGATGGTGCTTGATTGCACACATTTCTGACAGTGCTTGAGCCAGCAGCAGTTTGAATTCTCTGTTCTTCCTGGTGATGCTGATTTTTGTTGGTGCCCCAGAAGGCGGCCCGGAGGGATCGCAGGGGTTTGAGTGGCAGTTCAGGCATCCTGGAACTACAGATTGGCTTCTCAGTTTGTTACAGGAGCAGGAAGAGGTGTTGTGAGCAGCAGTAATAGTGAAATAAACACAAACACGTTCGTTTTCCTCCCATCTCCATGGAGATTTTCCCTGTGAGCTGCCACAATAACCATCTCCCCGAGTGTGAGCTTTGCTGATCCCATCTTACACACAGATGGTTTTTGGGTTTGGCTCAGCAGCTTTAGAGAAAACTTTTATTTTCACGTGGATTCTGTGATTTAACTTCCTTCCTGTGTGGGATCCAGAGCCCCCCCTGACTCTCTTCTCTCTCGTGCAGTACAAGACCAGCAAAGAGGGCAGCGTCATGGGTGTCACCGTGTCCCGCGTGGCCATGCTGGCCCACTGCCAAGCCTTGTCTCAGGCCTGCAACTACTCTGAAGGTGGGTGAGGGCACAGAACATCAAAGGAATGAAGGCTGGACATTCTTTTAAGTGGTTGCCTCTCGTGCTTTTAACACGGTCTCTGAGTAACCAGTATTTACTTTGAAAAATAAATCAAACTAAAAAAAGTGCGGATTAATTCTCCCCCAAAAGGGAAAACTGGCTGTGATGTTTTTCCATCCAAAACTGCATCATTTTCACTGCCATAATGAAGAGGGATTTATGTCATGTCTGTGAAGTTACTGAGTCTCTTCTGGTGGACCGAAAGAGGAGCAAATGAATGAAAAATGCAGGGTTTTCCAACAAGCTCGAGTCCCCTCTCACTGTACTGATGGCCCATAGAAATGTCTTCCCAAACTTTTGTTGCTGATAGTGTGTAAATACCAAAGCTTCTGGGGCTGTTCTGTGAGGTTTTTTGGGTAACCCAGAAATGGAGGTTGGAAGATGCTGGTGCCATTCCAGAGGGTTTTGCTGTAGGTTATGGTTTATTCCAGTCTGCCTTGTAAATCAAGCTAATTCCTACATCCACGAGTGAAACTATTTATAGAGCTGTAGGTCACAGTGCTTTAAAATGCAAAGTTTGCCTTGTGGAATCCATCACTTGAGCTCCCATCACTGCTGAGAGCCAGGGCTTGAATGATGTTCTCCGGCTCCCCTTCCCTCCACTGCTCGTGCATGATGAGCTTCAGACCCTTGCTGTCCTGCTGATGGACATTACAGGCTGGGATGTGATTTCCTTGCAGCTTTCTGGATGTGTTCCTGCTCGGGAATGGATGAGCAGTTGTTGCTTTGCATGACAAGGAGCTCTGATCAGTAACACCGAGCAGGGCTCTGGGCTTGCTGGGGGTGCCCCGTGGAGCAGGTCTGACAGATCAGTGACAGGTTCATCCGTGTGCAGATCCCAGCAGAAATGATGGGCACAGCTGTGCTGGCACGTTGCACTTGCCAACTACACCTTTCTTTTCCCAGGTGAAACGATAGTGAATGTGTTGGATTTTAAGAAGGATGCAGGGCTGTGGCATGGCATTCTAACGGTGAGTTGGAGCGTTCCAGAGCTCTCTGTGATGAGAGATTAATGACGAGATGGGATATTAGGAAAAATTTCTTCCCTGTGAGGGTGCTGAGGCCCTGGCACGGGGTGCCCACAGAAGCTGGGGCTGCCCCTGGATCCCTGGAAGTGCCCAAGGCCAGGTTGGATGGGGCTTGGAGCACCCTGGGAGAGTCCCTGCCCATGGCAAGGTTGGCACTGGATGGGCTTTGAGGTCCCTCCCAACCCTCCCCATTCCAGAATTCCATGATTCTGGGATAACAGTAGCATTTGAGTCCATAGCTGAGGACCAATACCTGTTAAAACAACCATTTCTCTCCCTGCCAGATCTGCAGTTCTCTGGGGGAACGACAGAGTCATCCTGACTAAACCTCTATGAATTCATGATGGGGTGGAAGTTGATGGGGGCAGAGGTTTGTGATCCCTTCCCTAACAGTCTTTTTCCTGCTTTTCAGAATGTAATGAACAAGCTGCACACTATCAGCGTGCCCTATTCTGTGATGAAAACCTGCCCTCTCTCGTGGGTGCAGAGGGTTCACGCCCACAAAGGTAACTCGGGATGATCCACAGCTTCAGCTTGGAGTTCTCAGGATCCATGAGTGAGGGGCATTAAAATCTCATTAAATCCTTCTTGCTCTTCCATGACAAATCTCGAGGGCCAAGAGTTTCACTGATGTCCAGAGATACTCAATTTTTATTTCACAGTTCTAGATCCTCAGGCAGGGCTGGAGCTCGTGTCTCTGAGACACTCAACGGGAGATTTTAAGCCCCCAGTCGTGTAGATATTTGTAAAACTCCTTACATTGGTAACTTGCCAGAGGTTGGAACAGGAATTCTTGGGAGGACAGGGGACTTTGCCATTTATTTCTGTGCACAAAGTCCTAATGCCGTGTGAATGGTGGGGGACGTGATGGGGATCATGTGACTTGGAGCCAGTTTCTTTTATGAAACCAAGAAAATATCCCTGGCCTCACTGAGGGCTTTCAGAGGGTGATAATGATTTATGGCCTTTGGAGGAGGAGCTGTGAGCGTGACAGACCCTGGCTCAGGTGGTGGCAGTGGCCTGGATGCCGCAGCAGATGCCGTTGTGTGCTGGGTTTGCTGTTACTGCAGTCTCAGTTATTTAAGGCTTCCTTGCTCAGGTGAGAACTCCCTCATTTGGGGGTCTCAGACTGTGCATCCCTATGAAAATAACTCTTGGAGAGCTTTGATTTGCCCTCTGAGGCGTTGTTTTTGTGTTGGTTGCAGCGAAAGTTGCTTTAGTGAAGTGTCGAGACTTGCACTGGGCCATGATGGCCCATCGGGACCAAAGAGACGTGAGCCTGAGCTCCCTGCGCATGCTGATCGTCACCGACGGCGCCAACCCCTGTGAGTGTCCCCAGCCCCTCTCCCTGCCCCTCTCCCTGCAGTCCCCTGGCATCAGCTCCCTTGGGAGCTGCTTCTGAGGAGCTCTCACTTGGGGCAGAGCTCTGGCTCGTGGCTCGTGGGCACAGGACAAGGGGTTTCCGTGCTGCTGTGCTTTGGGTTGTGAGAGATCCTGCGAAGTAGGAAAAGGGAGAGTTGGATGGGGAGCAGTGTTTATAGAATCAGGGAGTTGTTCAGGCTGGAAAAGACCTTTAAGGCCATGAATCCGGCCCTTAACCCAGCACCGTGTTCACCACTAAACCCTGTCCCCAAGTGCCACATCCACGCGTCCTCTAAATCCCTCCAGGGATGGTCATTCCACCACTGCTCTGGGCAGAATCCGATGTCTGGAAATCCAGTCTGGGCTTGTTCCAATGCCTGACCATCCTTTGAGTGAGGAGATTTTCCTTAATATCCAACCTAAACCTCCCCAGCACACCTTGAGGCCACTTCCTCCTGTAGTTTCCCAGATCCTCCTCCTGACCCTTCCTATAGATGGGCATGAAATCAAATTCTGTGAAGTGCTAGTGGCATCTTTTTTTTCTTCCTAGGGTCTGTTTCCTCCTGTGATGCCTTCCTGAGCTTGTTTCAGAGCCATGGGCTCAAACCAGAGGCGATTTGTCCCTGTGCCACCTCCCCCGAAGCGATGACCGTTGCAATCCGGAGGTAACGGATTGAATCATCCAGGCCAGGCTTTGTTCACACTTGGGTTGGTCAGAGTTGATTTAAGCGTGTAATAAACTCCTCTGACATTTACTGTGTGTGCTCAGGTACTCGAGGCACTGAGCTGTTAAACCTCCCTCCTGAGATCCCAGTGATTTCTGAGGTGTGTGACAGCTCAGCAGTGCCTGAGCACCGCTTTTCCTGCTCCTGATTTCCACAGCCTGGGAGGTGTTCTGAATCTGAGATGAGATCTGAGATCATTTGGACACTCTCATACTCTCTTTCTGTCCACTGCTGCCTTCTGTAAGAAACAGCCCTGCAGTCACATGGCCTGGGAGCTGGGGTTTGCCGTGGGGTGAGATAATGAGCTGGCAGAGGAGCTGCAGCACCCAGGAATTCCTTAGGGATTGAAAACTTGGCTCCTTTGGGTGGGGGTCCCTATTGCCATCACAGTTGGAAATGATTATGCAAAGCAGAGACGCTGAATGCACGAATTTCTGTTGCTGTGCCATCTCCATCTGAGTCTAACACCAGGCCCGGGTGCCTGATTGAGTGAATTTATTGATTTTGTGTCCTTCCCAGGCCTGGAGTCCCCGGGGCCCCTTTGCCAGGCAGAGCCATCCTGTCCATGAACGGGCTGAGTTTCGGTGTGATTCGGGTCAACACTGAAGATAAAAACTCTGCTCTCACTGTCCAGGACGTCGGGCACGTGATGCCAGGAGGTAAAAATAGGCAGGAGGCTCATGTGAGACGTGTTTGGGGATGTTTTAGGAGCAGAATGGGTCGATGTTGTCTCCCATATCAGCCTCAGTGTGGGGGAGGTGGGGCAGTGCCAGACTCAGTCAATTCTGTCACGATTAAATGTGTCAGTTCTCACACAGGGCAAGGTTTGGGAGCTGCTCTAACAAAGCCTGATTTGTCCTAGGCATGATGTGTATCGTGAAACCAGATGGGCCACCCCAGCTCTGTAAAACAGACGAGATTGGGGAAATCTGTGTGAGCTCCAGAGCAGGAGGAATGATGTACTACGGGCTGGCAGGGGTGACAAAGAATACTTTCGAGGTATGTCCAGCAGGATGCATCTTTCTTGCCCCATCTCCTGTGTAAAACTGGTGGTCTTGTATAACCTCTCGGGTCTGTGACTGAAGTGTTAGTGTTGTTTTTTTTAAAAATATGCACTGGAAAACTCCTTGCAGTTAGAGATACTCAGAATTCCCTCCATAAACATCTCCCACCCTGCCAAAACAACGGCTGAACCGAGGGTTCCCTCCCCTTCTCCTCCTCCCTTCGCTCACATTAAGTGCAGTTCTTGGGGTGGGGGAGGCTTTTCCATCCTCAGGCCACTTTGGCTCCAGTGTCCTCCCTTGTGTTGCAGGTGATCCCTGTGAACTCCTCCGGCTCTCCGGTGGGGGAAGTGCCCTTCGTGCGTTCCGGCTTGCTGGGATTTGTTGGACCTGTACGTGAGGCAGTTTGGAGCCTGCATTGCTCTGGCCTCCAGTGTGTCAGAGAAGAGCTTTTGGGGCGAGAGGATGGGTGAGAAGAGCTCGCTGCGAGTTCCTCACGGGCTCCTTCTTGTCTTGCAGGGCAGTTTGGTGTTTGTGGTTGGGAAAATGGATGGGCTGCTGACAGTGAGCGGGCGAAGGCACAACGCCGACGACATCGTGGCCACTGGACTGGCCGTGGAGTCCATAAAAACAGTTTACAGAGGAAGGTCAGCACGAGAAACCTCGTCCCTCCCCATAAGCTGCTGCGTGTAATCAAGTGGAACAGCAGCTTTAGTGCTTTCTTGGATTTCTCTTTGGGTAGCTCAGTTAAAGTAAATGTATTTTTGGTTTGGGTAGTAATTGCCCTCATCCTGCCCAACACAGATCTTTTTCCCACTATCCAGCCTGGCTTTTCATCAAGTCTGTGCTTTAGGGAAAGCAATCAAGTAACAAGATAAGTCAGCCACATGGAGAATTTAATTCTCTGTCTCTGCAGAGTTTTAGTGTTTAGCTGCTGGCTGGTGCAGCAAGGAAGAGTTTCATTAATGTCCAAAGATACTTGATTTTTATTTAGCAGTTGTGGGTGTAACTTTCTAGATCCTCAGGCAGGGCTGGAGCTCGTGTCTCTGAGACTTAGTGAGAGATTTTAAACCATCATGTAGGTGCCTTTAAATCTCCCTTCATTTGTGCTTTGCCAGAAGTTGGAACAGGAATGTGACAGCAGGTTGGGAGAACGGGGGACTGTGCCATGTGGAAATTTCATCAGAAAGTGGAATTAACCCCTTAAATACTTCCCAGTCTTTCCTTTTGACTCAATCTTAATTGTCTGATGCTTTTTCTCTTGTTTTTGCCCCATGGCTATTTTAAAAAGTTCTGTCTTTAATCTCTCCTTGGCTTCCTGCTTCCAAGGAGTGAAACTGGAGTGTGGCTCTGCCCTTTCCCTTAGGATTGCCGTGTTCTCCGTGTCTGTGTTCTATGACGAGAGGATCGTGGTGGTGGCAGAGCAGAGGCCGGATGCCTCCGAGGAGGACAGCTTCCAGTGGATGAGTCGGGTGCTGCAGGTACAGCCAGGGGAAACTCTGCTGGTTTTGGGGTGTGGGCAGAGCAGAGGCCACAGGCATGGCCCTGATGGAGGGAGCCCACGGATGGAGAGAGCCCAGGGATGGAGGTATCACGACCTTTGTACCCCTCTTGGCACAGGGTGTTTGTGCAGGGTCACAAGCTGGGTACATCTGCTGTGTTCAAGCTGTTCTGTTGTGTCCTGGAGGAACTGGAGTGACAGGACAAGGGGAGTGGCTTCAGACCGAGAGAGGAGAAATTTAAGTTAAATATTGGGAAGAAATTCCTCAACCAGTCTGGGATTCCATGAAGGTCCTGGGAGAGCAGAGAACCACAGAGCAGATCTGTGCTCAAGCTTTGGAGTTCTGCTTTTAGTCTGGATCATGTGGAGCTCAGAGTTTGGCTTTAAAGCCGCCCTTTTCTTTGGGGATGTGTTTTCAGCAGGGACCAAGTGGGCAGGGAAAGGCCAGAACAGCTGAATGAGTGTGGTCCTAAAAGAATGAGTAGCAAGTGCTTCCTTTGAGAGCTGCCTGCACTGCATGTGTGCCATTCCAGGAATGACATTCAGGGAGTGAAGTGTGCAAGCTGGGGTGGAAAATCAGGGAAGTACCTGGTGCTCTGAATAATGGATCAGATGCCTGGATGCTGAGGCGGGCAGGAGGGAACAGAGTGTGATGGTTCAGAGGAGACAGATGGATACAATCCCGAGATCAGAATCGTGTGATTCATCAGGCAACTGTGGATATTTTGGGATTTTGGTCATGAAAGATTTAAAAATGGATTTGGTGTCTATGAAATGGGCTCTAAAGGCAGGGATGTACCCAGCAGTTCAGGCTCACTGCAGGACTCGCTGGTGGTGCAGAGGTGAAATGGGATGGCAGTGACTGACTCACTCCTCTGGCACCTTAAAAGTCCAGGGATTTGCCTTGCAGTGTGTCAGTGCAGCAGCAGACTGTGTCCAGCAGTGCCAGGAGCTCCACTGACCATCTCTCCTTTCTCTAGGCAATTGACAGCATTCACCAAGTGGGTGTTTACTGCCTTGCTCTCGTGCCAGCCAACACGTTGCCAAAAACTCCGCTGGGAGGGATCCACATCTCCCAAACCAAACAGCACTTTCTGGAGGGCTCCCTGCACCCCTGCAACATCCTCATGTGCCCACACACTTGTGTGACAAACTTGCCAAAGCCCAGGCAGAAACAGCCAGGTAACCTGAACCCCTTTTGTTCGGTGTTGTTAAACTGGGGCTCCGTGCCTCAGCCCCAGGAACCGGGGTCATGTCCTACTCCCTGTCCCACCTGCTGGGGACCAGAGCCTGTCTTGTGCCCCGTGGCTGGGGTGTATTCCAGGCCTCTCTTTGCATGTGTTAGTCAGGAATTTTGATTCCCACCTTTGAACTCACTGGGAGACCGGCAGTGCCTGCTGAACTCCATCAGTGAGGCTTCTTTCCCTCTCCTCTTGCATCCGTGCCCAGGAGCGGTGGGATCCTGCAGAAACTCTCTGCACCTTTGCTCTGCTCCTTCCCAAAGTGCTGATGTCTCTCCACAGGTGTGGGCCCTGCCTCTGTGATGGTGGGGAACCTGGTTGCTGGGAAGCGAATCGCTCAAGCCTCTGGGAGAGATCTGGGTCAAATAGAAGACAATGATTTAGTTAAAAAGGTAAATCAGTGTTTGTGACAGCTGGAGAACGGGAAGGAGTTTCCCCTCCAGCTGGGTGCAGAGCAGCGGTGGGAAGCACTGAGGGAGAAGCTGGTGCTGAATTCCTGCCTGTCTCTTCCAGCACCAGTTCCTGACAGAAGTGTTGCAGTGGAGAGCTCAAGCGACTCCTGACCACCCACTCTTCCTTTTATTGAACGCCAAGGTACAGTCGGTGCCGAGTTGTTGGGTTTTAAGGTCCACATTTTATCCAGTGCCAGTTGGAGAGTCTTTAAAATCTTTTGCCCTCTGCCATGGCTCTCTTTAGCCTCTGTATCAGATTTTGCCCGTAGATTTGTAACTTAAAGCTTGACCCTTTGACCCCGTAGGTCCCTTCAGCAAATGAATCTCGTGGTTCAACGCTTCATTTTAAAACTGAGCGTGTTTGTAGGTCCCTCTGGTTCCTGTATCAGTTAATGCTGTATCCCTGTTGAGTATATTCTGGCAAGGTTCTGGTGCAAGAAGACCTGAACTGACTCCCTGGAAGGTAGAATTTTCTAGAGCAGATCTAACTCCATCTCTGTCCTCTGGTACCGTAGTGGATGAGTGGCTCACTGAGCGCCAGCAGCCTTTAGGTAGAGATAACTCATAGCTGTAGCCTCCTGCTAGCCAGCAAGCTTGGGTTTATTTCACAGCAGCCAGTTTGTGTTGTGCCAGCCCCTGTTTAGAGCATTTTTTGTCTCCTTTCAAGGGAACCACTGTGTGCACGGCCACCTGCCTTCAGCTGCACAAAAAGGCTGAGAGAATCGCATCAGTGCTGTGTGACAAAGGCCATCTCAATGCAGGAGACAATGTGGTGCTTCTTTATCCTCCTGGTGAGTGAGTCCCACTGGGGAAATACAGCCTGGGCTTTCTTTGGAATCTCACTGGGATCTGGAAATACAGGAAAGACACTCAGTGCTAGTGAGAGGTGCTCACTGGTGTGTCCTGACTGGCTTTTGAGTCATTTGACACTTAGGATGTTCTTTTCCTCTGTGATGGAGATGCTTTCCTGCGTGGCTCCTTTACTCTCCCCATCCCCTATCCCGAGCTTTCTCAGCTTCCTCGTGCTGCCCTTGGTGCTGGGCTGCTGATGTTGCCCACCTGTGCTGTGGAAGTGTCCCCCCCCTTATCCCACGATGCCTGGAGGAGCAGCACTGCCCTGCTGTGCCCAGGGTGTCCCTCCCCAGTGCCCCCAGTGCAGCTGTCGTGTCCTTGCAGGCATCGAGCTCATCACGGCCTTCTACGGCTGCCTGTACTCGGGCTGCGTCCCTGTCACTGTGCGCCCGCCCCACGCCCAGAGCCTGGTGGCAACACTGCCCACAGTGAGGATGATCGTGGAGGTGAGTGACAGGGGTGGAGCCTCAGGCTCCAGGGGTGACACGTTTGTCACAGGGGTTGGGGCTGGATCGGTCACGGGCTGCAGAGGTGGCACAGAAGTCACACTGACCGTGGCCGGAGCGTTGCTGCTCCAGCCTCGTGCTCCAGGGGTCACACGGTTGACCAACCTCATGCTGTCTGTGTGAGAGGGATGGAGGCACATCTTGGAGCTGAGGGACAGTGTTCTCGTTCATCAAATGCCAGAGAGAACCCCCTCCTCACAGACGGAGTGCAGGTGCTTTCTGAGAACACCAACACGATGTTGCCGCCCAGAATTTCACCTTGATGCTCCTTATTGCTGGGGAAGTCCAGATCCTGCAGTTAGGTCACTTCCCAAGCCCAGTGACCAGGAGAGACCATGGGGAAGAAAGCTGGATCTTGCTGTGTCACCTTCTGCCCTGCTCTAGAGGTTCTGACAGGGTCTCTGCAGGCTGGGCTGCGCTGGGGGTTTAGTGAAGGGGAAGCAGAGCAGAGCGTGCAAAAGCCAGAGGGAGGAATTCAGGTTTGCCGAAAGAAATTGGCTGTGGATGATAAAATAGTCTCTGAAGATCAGCTCTTGCAGTGGCAGTGCTGCTGGGACACGCTCTTGTCTCTTGTTTCCATGAGTGTTCATCTTTCCAGGTCAGCAAAGCCGCCTGCATCCTCACAACCCAGACCTTGATGAGGCTGCTCAAGTCCAGAGAGGCAGCTGGTGCTGTGGATGTGAAAACCTGGCCAACCATCATCGACACAGGTGAGCTCCCTGGGCCAAGAGGCTCCTTGAAGTTCTGTGGAGGGGTGACCAGTGACTTCCAAAGGGACTGTCCCCCATTTCTTTGAGTGGCTCCTGAAAATGTGTTTGAATATTTACAAAAGCTATCCAAGATGTGCCCTTGTTCTCTGAGAGCTCTTCCGTATTGAGCTGTGCATGGGAAATGATCTCAGTGACAGCAGTGATTGCTTGGAGACAACTTTAATCTGCTTAAGACAAGGGCGAGTTGGTCTGTTCTCCCCTTCCCTGACAATAAACCATTTTCTGTGTGGGAGCTTTGGCAAGAGTCTTGCCATACACTAGTCTGTCTCCTCTGGAAAGAGAATTAATAGAAAGCTTCATCCTCCATCGTTTTGAAAGTTGTGTTCTCCTTTCGAATTCCAGCTGAGTAACCAAAACCAACCCATTTGTTCCTCTCTTGCACAGATGACTTGCCCAGGAAGCGGCCGGCCCAGATCTATAAGCCACCCACACCCGAAATGTTGGCTTATCTAGATTTTAGTGTTTCCACAACAGGCATGCTCACAGGAGTAAAGGTATAGTAACGAGTTGGGAGCTGGGCATTTGTGTCTTGTCTTTGCCTGACCCTCTGAAACGAAGACCCTGATTTTCATCTATCAAAGCTGTGGGCTTCAGTTCACTGAGTTAGTTCTGCCGTGGAGGAAGAGAGGTCTCCACAGTGGGATCAGGAGTTCTGCTGCTGCCTCCCACTGGAGAGCTGCCTTGGTTGAGCAGCAGAGCTCTGAGCTCTGCTGGCCTCCACCAAGAGCAGAATAGGGATGCAGTCAGAAAAAAGAGGATAAGAAACTAGAAAGGGAAGCCTTAGACTGTTGTTAATGCTCATGTGTGTTTGGAGCCGGAATCACGGGACAGTTGGGGGTGGAAGGGACCTCTGGAGATGCCCCAGTCCAAGGCAGGGCCACCTGGAGCAGGTGGCACAGGAGCATGTCCGGTTGGGTTTGGAATGTCTCCGGAGAGGAAGACTCCACAGGTACCCTGGGCAGCTGTTCCAGTGCTCTGCCACCTCCATGGAAAGAAGTTCTTCCTCATGTTGAGGTGGAACTCCACCAACTGCAGCTTTGAGTTTAACTGCTGGTGTCACTGCTGGTGTCACTGCTGGTGTCACTGTTGGTGTCAGGGCTCTGCAGTCTCTGCGCCTGCTGTGGAAGCTCAGGAACCAAACCACGGGTTTGCCCTCACAACACCTCTCCATAAACTGCCTTTGCTCTCACCTGCCCGTGGTGGGGAATCCCTGGGTGGTGTCCTGGGCTCCCAGCAGTGTCCCCTGTGTTGCAGATGTCCCACGCTGCGGTCAGTGGCCTGTGCAGGGCCATCAAGCTCCAGTGTGAGCTCTACTCCTCCCGGCAGATTGCCATTTGTCTGGACCCCTACTGCGGGCTGGGATTTGTGCTCTGGTGCCTTTGCAGGTAGGACTTTCTGGGGGGAAAGGGGCAGATTAACTCTTGGCTGGTTGTAAGTGGGAAATGGGTCCTTCTGGGTGTAATTACAGGCGTGTTGACATTACAAAACGACTTAATTTACAGTAAGGGGGGGGAGCTTGTCTTGGAACTGACAACAGCATGTTCTCTTTTGCTGCAGATTAGCAAGATGTTATCCCATCTTGATTATGTATGTTTGTGCTGCCAAATATTCCTGGCTTCAGAATGTTTCTCTTCCCTTTCTTCCTTGATTACATGTTGCAGTAAGGGAGTTTTTGTTCTCTGTGGGGTTGAGCCAGTTCTCTTCCTTCACTGTCAGTGTGTGTTTGCGTATGGATAAATTGTTATTCTTGTACAGTAAGTTGCATTTTTAAAATGCTGCTGCTCCAGTTTGCCCCAGCTGCAGTCCCACCACCTGCCCTTGGACTAGCAGGGACGTAATGTGCAAATACAGTAAATATTAATTTAAAGATAACTACAAGCTTCACTCAAATGTTTTCTCCCTTAATGTCCTTCGCAGTGTGTATTCTGGACATCAGTCAGTTTTAATTCCTCCTATGGAGCTGGAATCCAATCTTTTTCTCTGGTTATCTACTGTCAGCCAGTATAAAATAAGGGACACTTTCTGTTCCTATTCAGTCATGGAACTGTGTACAAAGGGACTTGGAAACCAAGTTGAAATGTTAAAGGTAAGAAATGTTTCCTGAGTGTTATGTTACATGAATTAGGGAAACTCGGGTAGTAAAGCAAAGTGATTGTTAAACACAGATTTTCCTGTCTCATAAATGAGTCTCCCAGGCCAGAGGTGCTCCAAAAGCAAACCTCCAAAAACTGCAGCCCCAGGAGAGGAGAGGGTTGGGAAGGAGCAGGGGCTCTGGCAGGGCAGGGAGCACCTGTCAGGGAATGTCAGGGCAGCCCTGAGCAGGGAGGATCCCAGCGCTGCTCTGCAGCAGATTCCTTATGTAACAGTCTGCAGTGGAGGCTCAGACCAGCACATGATGGAAAGCACATGTCAGGAGAGCTGCTCAATGGAGGTGTGTTCTCCTTGGAGATGAGAGAAGGGAAAAAATAGCTCCATGGCATGCCCAGGGTGGCTTTTTCCCTGGGGTTTCCTGGAACAGTGGCTCTGTGAGATCAAGGCTCAGCCTTGTTCTCTGGCACGGAGCTCTGCAGGTGCCTGGGCAGTGTCACCAGGTGAGCAGCACTTGGGAACTCCTTCCTGGTGCTGGTCAGGGCATTCACCATAGAAAGAGTAATGGATTCAGGTCCCAGTGTTGTTGAAGTGTCAGTGCAATCCTAGTGGAGGACTTCACTCTCCCTGGGTTTGGTTTCCATCTGTGTAAGGAGTGACTCAGAGGTGTGATCTCAGCTGAGCAGCTCTGCTGAGAGCTGGGGCAGAGGAGGGAGCACGGTCAGTGCATGTCTTGTTTTGGAGCACTGTCAGAGTGTGTCGTGCTCTGGCTGCATTTCCAGGCTCTGGTCACACACAATTTATAGCTACAAATAGGACCAGAAAAGGGGAACTAACCTGGAACACAAGGACAGGGTTTGTCCTGCATTTCCTGAGTAATTTCAAGGCACAAGAAGCAAATGTAACTTCTTGAGAGGGGACAGACGAACACCTGCAGCCTTTGCCTCGTGTGTTGCCTGCAGGCCCGAGGCATTAACCTGTCCTGTGTGCGGACCTGCGTGGTGGTGGCAGAGGAGCGGCCGCGGGTTTCCCTCACTCATTCCTTCTCCAAGCTCTTCAAGGACATCGGGCTGTCGTCCCGAGCCGTGAGCACCACCTTTGGCTCACGGGTCAACGTGGCCATCTGTTTACAGGTAAGGCTTCCCAGGGCCCTGTGTTGTCACTGGTGCCAGCTGCCAGGCTCGGTTGTATTCCACGCTCCCCATCTGCACACGCGTCTGAAGCCCAACATCTGCCCTGTAGAGAACAGCTGGCACAGGGTTTAAACAGCTTCTCTCATTTTCAGCTGCCAAATCATATCACAGATGCTCAAAAACAAGTGAAACATGGATTAGAGCTGTTTATTTCCACATAAACAGCGCCTGGTTGCTCCGGGCTGGTGGCTGAGAGGGCTTGGGGTGTCTCCCACCTCCCCAAGGCTCCTTCCCACACAGGTGTTCCAGAAAGTCACCTGCTTACTGAAGGGTTTCCCTTGGTGCAGCTGCCAAGGTGGGGGAATATGAGTAGGAATTCTGCAGTAAGAAACCCCTGGAAACGTTTCTGAGCTCAGGCAGAAGTTAACCCTGACTGCTCTCAATTCATCAATGGTTTTTAAATATTAACTCCTCAGGGAACATCCGGGCCCGATCCCACCACGGTGTATGTAGACCTGAAATCCTTGAGACATGACAGGTACTGTAAGTTCACTTAAACCAATTTATGAACCACATAAAATCCTGTAGTGGTGCTGAGTTTTCACACCGCTCCGGAGACTTCAGCTCTTTTTCCCCTGGCAATGTTTTCCTTCACCTTCAGAGTCCGTCTGGTGGAACGAGGAGCTCCACAGAGCCTGCTGCTTTCCGAGTCTGGGAAGGTAATTCCAGGTCTCTCCACTTCCCACAGCCCTTGTGCTGTAGCTGGGAAGGACGGTCCTGTGGCGTGGGAGGGGGTGGCACTTGGTTACACTGTCCCCCTGGAAAGTCAGTTTGGTTTATAAGGAATCACCCGTTGATTTGGGAGTGTGCTTTGCTGGAACTGTTGGGAGAACTGGTCCTGTTTGCAGTAAATGAACCATATCAGAAGTGTGGGCTCTGGTATCCTTGAAAATGGCCTGTATTTGGGATTTACTGTAGCTCCTACTCCCTCATGGCTTAACAGAAAGAGGTTTCCCAGTAGTTTTTTAACTGAATTCTTCAAAATCAAGGTCTAGCAACCTGTACAGTCCCCGAATATCTTACCTGTGTGACCCTGGAGCCATGGAATACATCCATACCTTGGTTCTTGCCTTGCTGTACCAGTCCTGGCCTGTTTTATCCCTGTTTGTGATGTCCATGGGTGAAATCCTGCCCTGAATGAACAGCCTGTGTGGGTTTTTTGTGCTGAAGATAATCCAACACACACATTCCTTCTTGTGCTCTTTAGATTCTGCCTGGAGTCAAAGTGGTCATTGTCAATCCAGAGACAAAAGGGCCTCTGGGAGATTCTCACCTTGGGGAGGTAAGTGCAAGTTTTGCTCCTTGGGGACCTTTTCCTGCTGCTCCTTGGGCTTTTCTGTGCTGGGGGGCAGTTCAAAGCTGTGATACAGGCCTTTTTAAGATGAATTACTGCTGGAGCGTTCAGAATTTGGGTGTTGTTTCACTGTCAAGTTTAAAGAAACCCCACTTGAAAAGAAGCTTGTTCCACCCTAAATCATGAAAACAGTATAATTTACATTTGGCTTTCCTTACCTTGATCACACACCAGTATACTGATCTGTGTTGACGGGTTATTACCCAGTTTTGGACTTGACCTGTTAAAAATCCACCGTTTATTTACTCGGCGAATCCTCAGTTACAGTTACTGCCAAGAGCAGATCTCAAGATGCACTTTTAAGATTCTGCAGGGTGTTTGGAAGCTCGAGCTGAGTGAAGACCGTTTTGTCGACCCGGAAAATCCCAGATGGGAAAACCAGAACCTTCTTGTTCCGGTTCCTTTACCCGCCCCGTGGTACCGCCGGGCAGACGCTCCGGGTGGGCAGTGTCGGGCTGTGACCCTTTTCCCCTCCCTGCACAGATCTGGGTGAACAGTCCCCACACGGCCAGCGGCTACTACACCATCTACGACAACGAGACCCTTCAGGCCGACCACTTCAACACCCGCCTGAGCTTCGGGGACGCGGCGCAGACGCTCTGGGCTCGCACGGGGTACCTGGGCTTCGTGCGGCGCACGGAGCTCACGGCGGCCAGCGGAGGTGGGGCTGGGCACACCTCCGGGCACCCGGGCATTCCCGTGGGAATCTCACCTGGCTTAACCAAGGGCTGCACCTGGGTGCCGGCAGCCCCCGGTGTTGATCCAGGCTGGGGATGAGCAGAGGGAGCCAGCCCTGGGGAGAAGGAGTTGAGGTGCTGGTGGGGGGAGAGCTGGACGTGCCCCAGGAACCCCCCGAGCCTGGGCTCAGTCCCCAGCACGGGCAGCAGGGGAGGGGGGTTCTGCCCCTCTGCCCCGCTCAGGTGAGACCCCACCTGCAGAGCTGCCTCCAGGCTGCAGCAGAGAAGCTTTGGGTGATCGAATTGTGGCTGTCCAGTGCCTGAAGGAGCTGCAGGAAAGATGGAGAGAGACCATTCACAAGGGCCTGGAGTGCCAGGGCAAGGGGCAATGGCTTTAAACTGCCAGGATAAGATGGGATACTGGGAAGGAATTTCTCCCTCTGAAGGTGGGGAGGCCCTGGCACAGGGAGGCCCTGGCAGCTGGGGCTGCCCCTGGATCCCTGGCAGTGCCCAAGGCCAGGCTGGACAGGGCTTGGAGCAACCTGGGACAGTGGAAGGTGTCCCTGCCTGTGGCAGGGGTAGGAATGGATGGGCTTTAAGGTCCCTTCTATTGCAAACCATTCTGGGATTCTTTAGCTTATACAAGAGACCATTTGTTTCACCAAAATTCCATTTATGACACCTCCTCTCCTCTCTCCCCAGAGCGCCACGATGCCCTGTACGTTGTGGGAGCACTGGATGAGACTTTGGAGCTGCGGGGGCTGCGGTACCACCCCATCGACATCGAGACCTCGGTGTCCCGAACCCACAGGAGCATTGCTGAATGGTAAAACAGTCCTGAGGAGTGGAGTCATCCTAGCCCAGCTGAAATGTAGCAGTGTAGGCAAAGATGTAGGGTTTTATCTGAAAAAAATAGGGAAATTCAGGGTTTTTTGTGTTTCCATCAGCAAGTCATGCATGCGATTTCCCATCTGCAGATGAAAACACTTGGTGTTTTCTCACAAGCCTTAGTTCAGAAATGATGATTTCCTTCTCTGGGGTGTAAAGAGCCATTTCTGAGTTGGGTTCCTGTGTCACACAGGTAGTGCTGAAATAGGTCTGATTTTTGTCACATCAGGACCAAGTCGTGTTGGAGTTAGGTTGGAAATGCAGCCCAGAGCAGGTGGGAACCTCCATCTAAGGATGAAGAACTGGAAACTTTGGATCTTGGTGGCCATAACTGGGTTTTGTGTTGTTTCCCCTTTGTCCTTTCAGTGCCGTGTTCACCTGGACCAACCTGCTGGTGGTGGTGGTGGAGCTGTGTGGCTGTGAGCAGGAGGCTCTGGATTTGGTTCCTCTGGTTACCAACGTGGTCCTGGAGGAACATTACTTGATTGTGGGAGTGGTGGTGGTGGTGGATCCTGGAGTCATTCCCATCAATTCCCGAGGCGAGAAACAACGGATGCACCTCCGGGACAGTTTCCTGGCGGATCAGCTGGACCCCATTTATGTGGCCTACAACATGTGACGGGCAGAGCACGGAGTGATGAGGGTGGTTATGGAAGTGAAGCTGGTGAAAATTACTAATACTTGATCTAAAGTTTGAGGTTGCTGCCACGTTCCCTCCCTCCCTCCCTCCCGTCCTGGGGGTGTCGGTCCCAGCGGGGCGAAGGGGATGTGGGAAGCAGCAGCAAACGTTTTGTAACCGTTTACTGAACCATGAGCTTTAGAGAACTGCAAAGTGGGAAAGTGTGTGAGCTACGAAACCCCCAAGGCCTTTACAGTAGTGTTACTTTTTCACCCGTTGTACATATTTGTATTTTTATCTAATCCCGGGTTAGGATTCTATAAGGGGAGGGTTTATTTAGTTAAGATAATAAACTATTGAGAAAAGGGTCATCAGAGTTCTGCAGTTCCCTACTCCATGACCTCCTTTGCATCTGGAGCTGTTCGTGCCACGGGATCACACGACTTACTGACAATTGTGCCATGACCAAATCAATAACTTACAGAATCAGAGTTACTTATTCATATAGAGATTTCTGGAATTTAAAAAGAATTTTGCCTATATTTTAAATATGTAAATATTATTATACATAATTCACTTAGATAGAAAATTAACTTGGCTAGTGAGGACAGCTGAAGGTTGATGTTTTTAAGGACAGGTGACTTTTGTGGTCCTCAGCATCCTGGCATTGGCTTAGACACAATGTGAGATGCTCCCACCTTCCCCAGGTTTCTGATTTCATTTGTATCTTCATTCTGGCCAGAAGTGTGTAGAACCCTTTGGTTTTAAGGCACATCTTTCTCCAAGAGGCCGAATCCAGCATGGGATTGGGTAGAAATGGCCGTGCAAGTCCCAAAAGGAACTGAGGGACAGCCTCTGCCTCATCCTGTGGCACCAAGTGTGGAAAGGAAGAACATTCCTGACACACAGGTAAATTCCTCCTTGTGCCATTCAGCTGGGATTCCTTCAGCTGCCTGCAGACAGAGCAAGAACTGCTGTAAAGAGGCTTTAGTGGAAGCTGGGAGCAAACAGCCCAGCTTTCCTCAAAGCATCCCCTGAAAGGATGGGAGAACTCCACGTTTAAGTCAGACACAATTTTTCTCTTACAGCAGGGGACTAATTCTGGCAAACACATTGTTAAATAACGTTGTGAACGTTGCTGTCCCAGCCTTCCACATCCTGTGTCAGCTCCAGCCTTAGGGAATGGGAAGAAAGAGAAGCCTTAAAGCAGCAGGTACAAGCTCTTCCTGCTGGGAAGCAGTTCCACACAGGCTGGGGGAGAGCTGGTGGTTGAGCTTTGACTCAAAATTACCTTTTTTTCTTTTTTTCTTTTTTTTTTTTTTTTTCAATTCTTCATCTTTTAACAATTACATTTCTCTGGGTGCTAATACATGATTTTGGAAGCCTTGGGAGCTGCTACCAGATCCTGCAATAGGATTTTTTGAGTCACATGTGGTATACAGTGTAAATAAACTTTTCAAATGTTCCAGATTACCTCACGCAGAGTTTTTAGGCAGTTTTTAAAAGGTTTATGGTGTGGACTTGGAAGATCCTGTGGCAGTTACTGGAGCAGAACCCAGTGGATCCTCGAGCACACCCCAGCCGTGTCCTTGAAAAGCTCCCGCTGCATCCTGGTAGTTCCTCACTGAAATCAGGAGCTTTAAAACTCAGATAAGAAGTTTCAAAGGATATTTTTGAAAAATTTTTGGTGGGGGAATAGGAACTGGAAGTTTTGTGGCAGGTCTGGACTTCAGGTTCTTTGCAAACACTTTGGGTTTCAGGGGCACGTTTTGGAACCTTTTCTGTGTTTTCCACGGTATCAGCCAACACTGCAGAATATGCACAGAATCTTCAATGTATCTAGTTTTAACAAATTGAACACAAAGTGGGGACAGTGGCAGGGGAAACTGTGACTAAAACAGTTGGTCCTGCAGCTTATTTCGGGTGTAAGGTGCACAAAGGTTGTTCTCCCTTTTCAGCCAGAAAATTCCTGTTATTCCATGTTCTCTGTCACCGTTTTTGTGTTTCCTGCACAGCCCAGGCCTGGCCAAGCAGCTTCACTCCAGTGTGACCTTTCCAGGGAAAACTGTGGTGGTCTTGAACCTTTTTTCTTTACTCAAAGCTTTAGATAAATTGTTTCAACGAACACTTTTTGTCCACCGAAGTGGATTTCAAGTCCAATTCCAGAATCGTCTTTTATTTTTCGTTCGTGATTTTTCACAAATAAAACAATGTGTGTATGAATTCCATCAAATGTGGCAGATGGAATTCCTGAAATGGCATTTTTGAATGTGACTGGATTGATTTTTTTTTTTTCCAATTATTATTTTCTCCTTATTTTTTTGTTTGGATAGGTACTGATAGCTTCCTATGGTTTGAGGTTTTTATCTTTCAGGTTTCCTGCGTGCTCCAAATCTCCCAGCACATTCTGTTTCTCTGTGCTGGAGAGCTGCAGGATACAGCCCTGCCCACGGGATGAGAGAATGTTCCAGGGACGAGGAGGAGCTGGTCAGTTTGGCTTCCCTTGTCCATGTGTTGGCACAGTGCTGGGGAGAGGAGGAAGGATGGAGCTGGGACTCTGGAATCCTCGAATTCCACCTCCAGCTCTGCTCAGGACTCGCCCTGAGCCTTCCACGGGTCATTCCACTCCTTACATTCCTCCCTCCGTAGCTGGGGATGGTCTTTGCATATTTTTTTTGGGGAACAAAGCAAGATCCTTCACTCCAGACCCTGGCAGGTGGGCAGGGGCAGGGCTGGGTGCTTTTCCCAAAGCCTCTCCCCCCAGTTTGACCCTGCAGCTGCTGGGGTTGCCCAGGGCACGTTATCCCCTTCTCTTGCCCCCAGGTTCTAACTCAACACCCGCAGTGAAACTGAAAAACTGGGAATTCTTCCCACTGGACTGAAGTATTTTGTGTGTCTCGCTGTTTCTGAATCTTCTCTGAGCAAACGCTGTGGGAACAGGACGGTTTTGTCCCGTTTCGTTAGAATTTGCACTTCATTTCTGGTTAAAATCAATTCAGCTGTGTCCTACTAACTGTCCTAAAATAAGGTTATAAAAACCAGATCAATTTTAGCCCTAGATGCATTTTTCTTTTCCTTTTATTTCTGTCAACCTCTTTCCCATTGTCCAATCCAGACTCTGGCATTCTGTAATTATGTATAAAGGTTTTATTTATTTAAAATTAGATTAGTTACATTTTTAAATTTAACACCTGGCTGGACAGTGTCCCATTAACGCATTGATTGTGTTTCCTTTGTCTTGTGTTAATAAATATTGATGCCTGGTTGCTTGTTTAGTCCTTCCAGCACTGTTTCCATGAAGGAATTTTATTTTTAAGGAAGGAAACGCGGGTTGAAATTGATCCTGGGCAGAGGGAGGACTTGTAAGTATCTTACATTGTGTCAGTTGTGTCGAGAAGCGTTGGAGCTCTGAGGGTGTGAAGGAGCTAAGCTGGGCAGTGTCCTGCACCTGCAGCTTTGGGAATCTGAGTTTCTGGGGATCAGAGCAGGGAATGGAGCTGGAGCACAAGGAGAAGGGTCTGGAGAACTCCCCAGGGAGCTGGGAAAGGGGCTCAGCCTGGAGAAAAGGAGGGTCAGGGCGGATTTCTCCCTCTCCACAACTCCCTGACAGGAGGGGCAGCGGGTGGGGGTCGGGCTCTGCTCCCAGGGAACGGGGAGAGGAGGAGAGGGAACGGGAAACCAGGAGGAATTTCTGCATGGAAAGGGTGGTCAGGCCTTGGCAGGGGCTGCCCAGGGAGGTTTGGAGGTGTCCAAGGAAAGACTGGACGTGGCACTCAACGCTCTGGTCTGGGTGACAGGATTGCTGGGGATCAGTAACAGGTTGGACTGCATGGTCTTGGAATTCCTCAGGAAATCTGGGATCCTGTGACAATCGGGGGCAAGGTTCCTGTTCCTAGGGCTGCTTGGCTGCAGTTCGTGCTTTACAGGGAATACTGAATTTCCTGTGATCCCAAACGATGGCTGAGGAACTGTCCCATGAAGGCGGTCACTGACTGGATCTCAAAATCTTACTGTGATCCTAAAATCTGCTGCGGAAAAATCCCGAGAGGGGCCGAATCCCGTCACCTGCCCTCCCCTCCGCCCACCCGCGGGGCACCGCGGTCACAGCCCTGCCCCGGCCCGGCCCCGGCCCGGCCCCGCTCGCCCCCTGCTCCGCCCGGAGCGCCCCGCGCCCGCTCGGCATTCCCGCTGGCGGCCCAGCTGCTCCCGGCATCACCGCGCCGGGACGTGCCGCTCGCGGGGGACAACCCGGCCGCACTGCCCTCTGCCCACGTTGGGCGCGCCATTCCCCGCGCGGGGGCCTGGAATATCGGGAATATCGAGAATATCGTGATCGTGCCGGCGGCGATCGCGACTGCGACCCCTACCCCAGAGCGCGGGTTCGCGCCCGCGCTGCGGCGCTNCTCGGCCCGCCCGCCGCTTCTTCTCCCCCCGCCGCTCCCCCCACCCTCCGCCCCCGCGGGCCGTGAGGGCACGGGCACAGGCCGCGGCCTCGGCGCGGCGGCCGCTGCGGAAACCGCGGGGACTTCCCACCGCAGGCGGACCTGAGGCGCTGCTCTGCGGCCTGGGGCTGCTGCCGGGCCCGCGCCCGCTCCTCCCGGGCCCGCTCGCCCCGGGGATGGGGGGAAAGGTGGTCTGGGGGTGACGAGGGGCCCCGCGGCTCCAGCCGGTCCCGGCCAGCGGTGGCTGCGTCCCCGAGCCCTTCCCGGTGACAAACTCAGCTTTATCGCTAACTAAAACCGCCGTTAATGAGCGTCGTTACCTGTCTTCTATGAATTTTGCCTCAGACCCGTGTCTGAGCCAGTGTTCAGTGAAGATCGGGTGGGTCCAGGGCGGCGGGATATAAATGATCTCTGGGCTATTTTTCTCTCACAACCATCACATCCCTGATGCGGATAGAATATTGACATTTTTAGGCTGCAGCGTTTGTTTCTGAAGCTCCTGTCAGGGGATGTTCCTGTACGAGCTGGTGCTGGGCAGGGGGGAGTGGGAGAAAACCGATGAGGAAAGTGCTCCTGGAGTTTTAAGGAATAACTTTGTGTGTGGAATGGAATCTGGAGCAATGACTGGGCACGTTGACTCGAGACTGCTCACTTGCTCTCTAGCACATCTGGTGGGATGTGCTGCCCTTTGCTCTGTCTTTTGCTGATTTCTGGGGTGGGACAAATGGAGTTCTGTCCGTTTTCTGGGTGAACAAATTTTCTCCAAGTGTCTTAATTGCAAAATTAGGTAAATAATGTTTTCACTGCTTAAAGCAGCTGATTTTGAGGACCCCAAAGTCCCCCAGATTACTTATGTATCATTTAAGAAAATGTTTTGAAATCCCGTTGTACAATTTGTAAATGTCAGAATTTGACTCCTGTCACTATTTGAGAATAAAATTCTGTGTCCGATATTCCTTGATTTCTGACTTTATAAAAAATATGATCAGTTGTCTCTTACAATATTTCAGTGATGAAACATCCTTCAGACCCTTCCTCTACTCGGTTTGAAAGGGCAAAACAGAACTTGGTTTCTTCCTCTGTAGCATTTTAGGGAATTTACAGAATCGGGGAATTAGTGAAATTTGTGGCAACGGGTTTTTCTTTTTGAATTAGTGCTCCTTGGGCACGTCAGGTGTTTCTGGTGGGTTTGCGTGGTGGCTCATGCACGCTGAGGCCCGTGGTGTTTGGAGGGTGTCTGTGGACTTCGGGGTGAGAACTGAAGTGTGCCCTGATGAGCTGTGACATTCCTGTTCGTGTTTCAAAGGAACGTGGGTTCGAGGCTCAGGTTTGAAGTGAGGTGAGTTTCCTTGGCTGGAGGGAGATGATTCCCAGGATTTTAGGAGTCCTTAAAGCAAATTTCATGAGGTGCTGTTGCAAAATCCTTTCAGTTAAATGACTTTTGAGGTGGAGCTGCATGGAGACGTCGGGTTTGCTGTGAAAATTGTCACCCTTGCCTGGCTGGTTGTAAAAAAGTGGTGTTTGTAAAGATTGGGACAATAATCATTCTCTGGACAATGAAGCCTTGGGTGTTGCTCCTCCTGCCAGTGCTCTGTGACAGCAGAATTCTTCCTTCACCCCAAACAGAGCACCCGCTTTCAGCTAAACCAGTTAAATTCAGCTGTCAGAGCAGTTTTACCCAGGGGGTGACTGTGCTCAGGTATTGTTATCCTTTTTGGTGCTTCTGGACAGAGCTTGAGACCTGCAGGTTGAGGCTTTTCCTTAGAACTTCTCTCTTCAGACAGGTAGATGCCAGGCTCTTTCTCGGTGCTCCCAGGAGGCCATTCCAGGGGGAAATTCCTGGTTTTCCAGCTAAGTAAAGTTAAAGGCATGTGAGTCTTGTGTGACACTCACATCCCCCGAGGGTGTGAGGTGCAGGAGGAATTTCTGTCTTGTTGCAATCCTTGCTAAATCTTTTTATTGATTGATGTTGGATGAATAATTAAATATTCCAGAGCAAGCAAAGATGAATTAAACTCAGAACTCGCATTTCTAATGGAAAGTACTTTATCTTTTATTCCTGTAAGCAGAACTTCACACTAGCGAGAGAAAGATCAGCAAAACCCTCTGGGCTTTCTCCCTGGGGTGTTTATTTTGGGGGGCTTTATTGGTTTCACTGTTTCTTGCAGGCTGTTTTGAGTCTTTCATGGGACAGTAAGGCAGAGAAAATAATAGCAGAGAGCGGGGAGGGCAGGCTGTGGTTTAGCACTACAGAAATGAGTGGGGGTTTCTGTAGCACTGGAAATTTATTGTCATTTTTGCTGCTGTCTGGATTTCGGTTTGAGGGGCCCTGGTTACGTGGGACACTTTGCAGGGTGCAAAATGTAGATTTTCCTTTACAGAAGCTAAAACTTTTGAAGCATTTGAGGACAGATGAAGGTGTGTCCACTGCACGTTTGTCATTAATTCTGCTCATAATCTTGAAGTGGTTGGTGTTTGCAGCCAAGAGGGTGTTGGGAAGCTGCATCATTTGCTGGGGAAGGTTTGGTCTGTGCTGTAAAGGACACATGGAATCATGGATTGGTTTGGGTTGGAAGACACCTTAAAGCCGATCTCCTTCCACCCCCTGCCAGTGGGACACCTCCCACTATCCCAGGTTGCTCCCAGCCCAGTCCAGCCTGGCCTTGGGCACTTCCAGGGATCCAGGGGCAGCCCCAGCTCCTCTGGGCACCCTGTGCCAGGGCCTGCCCACCTTCAAAGAAAGGAATTCCTTCCCAATATCCCGTCTATCCCTGCCCTCTGGCAGTGTGAAACCATTTCCCCTTTTCTTGTCACTCCAGGCCCTTGTGAATGGTCTCTCTCCATCTTTCCTGCAGCTCCTTCAGGCACTGGAAAGGCACAGTTAGGTTACCCTGAAGCTTCTCTTTTCCAGGCTGAACAATCCCGATTCTCCCAGCCTTTCCTCACAGCAGAGCTGCTCCCTCAGCCATGGTTTCTTGTATCACCCAGCCACCATTTTTCTCCCTACAAAGCCCTGATTTAGTGACTTATTTGGGGAGTCCTGCAGCGGGACCCCTCAGAGCAGTGAGGGTGCAGGAGCAGGACTCTGCTCTAGGTTGACTCTTCCCCCTCGGAGCGTTCGTTGGGCTGCGTGCTGTGGTTCGGCTCAGCAGGGAAAAATCAATGACTCACATTTCCACAGAAAGAAATGTAATTTCCAGTCTCATAGCAACTGTCCTTTCAACACTTTCAAACCTTCTGTGACAAAATGTTTAACACTCACCCATCAGCTTTTAATGCTCCAGGCTGGTCCGCCCACTCCCCCCAGCTGAAACCTGCATTTGTGCATCCCTGAGTCCCCCAGAATCCGAGGGGGGATGCTGGCAAGACGTTGAACAGTTAAATATAAAATCTTAGACATGAGAGAAGTGTTGCTGACTGCATTACATCAAGACAGAGTGACTCTGGCAGGGCTTTAAATTCAAAAGTGTGTTCTCTTCACTTTGATTTGAGTCCCTGTTTTGTTTTTATACACCTTCAGATAGTTTAAAATAGGTTTGGCTGGTGGCTTGGCTAAAATATTTTTGGAAATTATCTTCCTTAGAGAAAGATAATCTTTAGTATAAAGAGTCTTGGTTTTCTTCCTGGATCTTCTTTCAAACTGAGAGAGAGCAGGGTTAGATGGGATATTAGGAATTGGATATTAATGGGATTATAATAGGATGGTGAGGCCCTGGCACAGGGTGCCCAGAGAAGCTGGGGCTGCCTCTGGATCCCTGGCAGTGCCCAAGGCCAGGCTGGACAGGGCTTGGAGCACCCTGGAACAGTGGCAGGTGTCCCTGCCCACGGCAGGGCAGGGACTGAACTGAATCAGAACTGAATGATCTTTAAGGTCCCTCCCAACCCAAACCATTCCATGATTCCATGATTCCGTGTGTCCTTTACAAACCTGTTCCTATTCCCAGCTGGGGCTCCTGCTGTTCCCAGGCCTCAGGAGGTGACCCCAGGTGTGGGGCTTCACCTGCCCAAAGCCACAGGGATGAGCAGGGCAAGGTCCCACCGTGTCCCTCCCCACGTGTCCCTTTGAGGAGGCACAGAAGGACTCAGGGTGTTGATGGGAAGTGACAAAAATCTGAGCTGTGCCTTAATAATGGTGACATTGGAGGGCAAAGAGCTCATTAAACATGTCCAAATGAGACCAAAATAATCAGGCACTGAGGTTATAAAACACTGGTGGGACTGGGCACCTGTCTGCTGTCCAAATTCATTACTAACTGGATTTAACTGGTTTCCTCGTAGCTGATGATGGAAGAGGTGCACAAGGGTGGCAGCAGCAGCTCTGTTACGTCCCAGCCCTCAGCCGTACAAGGTACAACCCTCCAGGCAGCTCAGCTCTCTCATATTGCTCAACAGGTAAAGCCTGGGCTGGCTCTCAGCAAACATTTCAGGGAGTTTGGAGCCCGTTTTTATGTGCTACAAACTATAGATCCGTTCTTAGAAGCACACGGAGAAGAAAAACCAGAGAGAGGCTAAGAAAAATGTGTTTGTTTGACGGTGGATGACATAAAATTAATTAAAAAGTGTTAAAAAGCTAATTTTTGTGTTTGTACAATGCTAATTTTTGTGTTTGTACAATGCAGAAGTGCAGCCCAGATCTGGGGTTAGTCGACCACAGGAGCTGCTCAGGAATAAAATGAGGGCCTGGTTTCATTTTTTCCTTAGAAAAAGCATTTCCAGCTCCTTTTGTAGTAGCAGCAATCCTGGGTACTCAGCACCATGGAAACACTTGGCTTTTAGCCCAACATGAATATATTTAACATAATAAACCATATCAAGTTGAAAATTTGAGATTCTTCCTCTAAGGTAACATCCCTGTCAGAGCTTTAATCTGAAAGAGTGAATCCTTCCAGGAGGGTTTTCCTGGGAAAAAGCAATGTTTTTCAGGTCATCCACTGTTTATCCTGTGGAGGCAATTGGGATTTTGATGCAAAGTTTAGATATAGGGGAGGAGAGAATATCAGCAGGTGTCCTGGGGTTTGTTTCCAGGCTGGTTTCCTGATCTCTTTTTATAAAGTTCTGATTGTCCTTTAATATTGGGAGTTATGATACAAAAGTAGCATTAAATGGAAATTCAGCTCTGTGTGTGTATTTTGATGATCCCTTCATCTTCTCCTGTATTTCAGATTAATAAAAGTAGTGAAGAAATTTGATGAGGAAAGTTGATATTTACTTACGATCTACGTGTATAACTTGAATTATTTTTGCTTTGTGAACATATGGAAATGTGAACAATATAAATTGAGTTATAGTGCAAAGACTAATGCAAGTTCAGCATCAAATCTACAAACCTTCTAGGAAGTTGAAGTATTTTCACGTTTTTAGTATGTTACATAGTGTAACATATTTGATTATGTGACATAATGCCACACTGGATTTTTCTCCAACCAAAGGAAATAGCAAACTGTTTCAGCCTTTTTCATATGCAAATAATGTCTCAAAAATGTGCATCTTTAAAGGTACTTTTGTGACTTAATTAGAATTAAAATAAGCTGCTAGTGCCGGTTCTCCACCAGTTTTCCTACAACGTGTTGCACTTCCTGAGCCCTGTGGCACAAAGGTTTTACTGATGGTTTTTGGTCTGTTGTAGATGTCTCTCAGAGGTTCTGCTCCCCTCACAGTCGTTCAGCTTCCTGGAGAGCAAGTCCAGGTCCAGGGAGTCATTCAGACAGCTCAGTCCTCCTCTGTGATCCACTCCCCTCAGGTGCAAACCGTGCAGGTAACTCCAGAATGGCTTTAAGTACCCCAAATCTGCAGTTATGTAGGTGAGAAGATGTGAGAAGATGCACAGAGTCTGACTCAGCTGCCTTTGTGCCCTGCTGTAAGAGACAGTGAGCAACCCAGGGGCAGTCCTGTGGGGTACAACATCCCTCGTTTGGGCTTGAAATTATTCCTCGTGGGATGTCACCTTTGGAGTTGAAACCATTTGATGTTGCCTCCCTTTATTAAAAAATCCAATCCACAGCTCTGTAGTTGGTGCCTTGGCAGACTGTCAGGAGGGGTCTGACACCCAAGGGAGGGGAGTGGGGAGTAACAGAATAATTCAGTGGTGGATTAAAATGAATGTTTGGGAAAAGTGGAGCTGCATGAAGGGGCATGAGCTGCTGGGTGCTCTCTCATGCTGTAACTCCCTTTCAGCAGTACCCAAGTCTGCTTGTGTCTCTTACTCACTTGCCATGTGATTTTTGTAAGGGGAGTCCCTTCTGAGAGGTACCCAGGGAGTTCCAGTGAGTCTGTTCCTGCTCCACTCAGTCCCTGCTGCAGAGCCCTTGGGGACCTGGAATTCCACTGGGAAACCACTGCCCTGGCAGCCGGGCAGGGGAGGAGCTGCCCTAAAACCCAGGAATTTGTCCCTGATCCTTGTCCCACACTGCTCTCCTCATACCACACTAAACTGATAAGCCATGAGAAGCAAACCTGAAAGGGATTGTCAGCTGTCACTGCTGTAACATCAGAGCAGGGAGGGGAGAACATGTGTCACTGCTGAAAGCATTCAGGCATCTGCACTGGCTGCTTGTTGGTGCTCGTGTCTCTGTTAGTCTCTTTCCTTTTCCTTCCCCTGGTTGCACAGTCCCCACTGACTGGATTCATTCCTTTTCTGTAATTTGTGAACATTGTGGCCTCGTTGGGGGGAGCAAAAAAGTACAACACGAGCAGGTTTTTTTCCCTGCTGATCACAGGCTGCTCTGTCTCTGCAGTTCAGTGAGAGGCTTTTCCCAGAGCTCTGTGCATTCCTCTGCACTCTGTTACTGGCACAGGGATAAGAACAAATAAATGTTTTGTTCACTAATAAGGGGCATCAGGGACAAAATAACACTTTGAACTGGATGAGCACACAGTGGAATAAAGAAAATTGTAGATAGTACTTTGCATATTCACTCCCTGATATGCTGCTGCCTTAAATACTCTTTCCATTGGACTGTTACATTTTCACCAACAAACCCCACTGCTCCTCTTCTACATAAAAGATTCCAGGTGCTTTCTGTGTTTGTCCTATACATCACTGGTGTCCTGTTCCCTTTCTCACCAGGTATCTTCCTTGTCTGAGAGTGAGGACTCTCAGGACTCCTCAGACAGCATTGGCTCCTCACAGAAGGCTCGAGGCATCTTGGCTCGTCGTCCCTCCTACCGGTAGGGGTGTGATACACTCGGTGTTTTTATTTGAAACCAAACCAGCAGCCTCTTCCCGTGGTCTTCGATATTCTGCTGCCCTCCAGGTTGTTTCCTTTCCCTTGAAACACGCAGTGAATCTGTTCTGGACATCCTGAGCCATCATTGCTGTGAGGAAACTTTGACTCCACGAAGTGGAGATTGGCTTCAGCAGGATTTTGTACACAGCAAAATGTTCACCGGCTGTAATTTCACTCAGTTGTATCAATTTGCTGAAGTGAGGAGTGTAGTCAAACGTCAAACTCCCTTTTTTCACAGAAAAATTTTGAAAGATCTTTCCTCTGAAGACACACGGGATAGAAAAGGAGATGAGGAAAGTCCTGGGGTCTCCACTGTCACCTCCATGTCCGTTCCCACGCCCATCTACCAGACAAGCACTGGACAGTACAGTATGTTACCCAAAATACCGTCACAGTTTTTATTCAGCTTGCCCCAAAATACAGATTTCGTTAAATATTTGAGTGAGATGAAGGACAAAAGGTGGTTATTATCTAGTAGTCAGTAAAGTTAGTACATAGAAGTAACTGCTATCTACAGACTTCAGATAAACTCAGTGCTTTGTAACTTTAATTTTTGCACATTAAGATGTTTAAGGGTGTTGGTATGAAGCACATAGCAGTGTTCTTTGCTGGATTCAACCCAAAATGTCAGTGATGACACCTATATATATATATATGTATATAGATATATATCGTGGGCCACACTAAAAGGCTCCTGTGGTATCAGGGAGGTACAAAAAAATTAGGATTCTGTCCTTTGATGTTACCACGTGGTGTTCATGGTGCTTCACACCTGCTCCTCTCCATCCTGTGAGGGTGCTGAGGCCCTGGCACAGGGTGCCCAGAGAAGCTGGGGCTGCCCCTGGATCCCTGGAAATGTCCAAGGCCAGACTGGACAGGGCTTGGAGCAACCTGGGGGTGTGGAAGGTGTCCCTGCCATGGCAGGGGGTGGGACTGGATGGTTTTGAGGTCCCTCCCAAGCCAGACCTTTCCATGGTTCTGTGATTTACCTGTGTTTTATACTGTACAGCTACAAATCCTCTTGTCCATGTGCCTTCCCTCACAGTTGCCATCGCAGCCAACGGGCTGCAGCTGGCAGGGCCGGGGGCAGACGGGGTGCAGGGGCTCCAGACACTGACCATGGCCAACGCCGGCAGCTCCCAGCCCGGGACCACCATCCTGCAGTACGCCCAGACCTCGGACGGGCAGCAGATCCTGGTGCCCAGCAACCAGGTGGTGGTGCAGAGTGAGTACCCCCCGGGGACACGGTTACACCCCCGCCACGGCGAGTGTCACCTGCTCATGCTGCCCCGTTTGGTGTCCCCCAGCTGCCTCTGGAGACATGCAGACCTACCAGATCCGCACCACGCCCACCACCTCCTCCCTGCCCCAGACCGTGGTGATGACGTCCCCCGTCACTCTGACGTCGCAGACGAGCAAGACGGACGACCCGCAGCTGAAACGGGAGATCAGGCTGATGAAGAACAGGTACGTGGGTGCACCTGAGCTGCTCGGCTTGGTGAGTTTAATGTGCTGACAGCGTGGAAAAGACTTCCAGGTTCATAAAGTCCAACCTGTGACAGGTCTCCACCAGAGCGCTGAGTGCCACGTCCAGTCCAGCACTGAGTGACACCTCCAGGGATGGGGACTCCACCACCTCCCTGGGCAGCCCCTGCCAAGGCCTGACCACCCTTTCCATGAAGAAATTCCTCCCAATGTCCAACCTGCCCCTCCCCTGGCTCAGCCTGAGGCCATTTCCTCTTGTCCTGTCCCGGTTCCTTGGGAACAGAGCCCGACCTCCACCCGTCAGGGAGTTGTGCAGAGCCACAAGGTCCCCCCTGAGTCTCCTTTTCTCCAGGCTGAGCCCACCCAGCTCCCTCAGGAGTTTTCCAGTCCCTTCTCCTGCTGCTCAAGCCCCTTCCCTAGCTCCTTTCCCAGCTGTGGATATGCTGCAGCCCATCCATATTTCTCTTGCAGTGAGGGTCCAGAACTGGAGGGGCCTCAACAATGTCCAGCACAAGGGGGCAATCCCTGCCCTGGTCCTGTGCCACACCATGGCTGGTACAGCCCAGGTGCCCTTGGCCTCCTTCCCCACCTGAGCACACCTGGGCTTGTGGGAGATTGTGACCCAAACACAGGGAATTGTGACCCAGGCACGCTCCCTTGAGTCTCAGTGTGGAGAAACCAGAGCTGGGTTTCCCCTGCAGATTGGCTGCCGTGTGTTAGCAGATCCTGCTGCGTTTCCTGCTCTCCTCAGGCAGTTTTGGCTTGGTTTTGTTCCTCACTGCAGTTCCAGCTCTCTTGTATTGGTCATTATTGTGACGTTCAGGAAATGGATCTCACATCTAAAATAAAGAACTCTGCTTGTCTGTTGCAGAGAAGCTGCCCGGGAATGCCGTAGGAAGAAGAAGGAGTACGTGAAATGTTTGGAAAATCGAGTGGCAGTCCTGGAAAATCAGAACAAAACTCTAATTGAAGAGCTAAAAACTTTGAAAGATCTTTACTGTCATAAAAGTGTGTAAGAAGAGAAGGTAAAAACCTTTGGGGACTGGTGAAATATCAGAGGAGAATTTTTTTTTTTATACTGAATTTTTTTAACTAGATGAAAGGTCAAAAATGAAACTTTTCTACCTAGATTTCACAGCTCAAAGACTCTATAGATTTTCTTTACAACATGTTGGTGACAAAGGAAACAAGAAAACCTCACCAAAATTCCTGCTGGCACAACTGGAAACTGATAAATTCAAGATTGCAGCTACAGCAGAAGGACAGTCACATGTGGCAAGGCAGGTGATGAGAGTTTCTTTGAAAATTCCTATGAATACCTCTAATAAGGGAGGCAAAATTTGGTTACAGAGAAAACATGGATGAAACTGAATCCTTGCCACAGCTGACATTATTAGTAACGTTTATAACCAGTGTATGTTTTGATTTCTTACTCTTTTTCAAGCCTTTTTCCTTCAGTTATTTGTCTGTAAATATTTTTATTTTAACCTGTAAGTTGATATTTACAGGTGCAGATGATAAAAAAGCTGATACTTTGCTCGAGGTATAAATTATGTTTTTACTCTTTCTCAGATGACAATTTAAAAAGTTGGGATGATTTTTTTTCCATGTTTGCCGTGTTTATCAGATTGGGGAAGGGTCTGCAGAAGGCAGCGCGAGGCCTGGTCCTGGAAAAGTCTGAGGCACAGAAAAATTGTGTTGATTTTCTTAGAGAATTCAACACATCAGTGATTTTAAAGCACAGTGTGAGGGACGAGGACTGGTGACAACAGTTCTGAAGAATTTCTGAGATTAAACTTCTGAAAGTTTTTAATTTCACAAGAGTTTGTTCTTAGTTCTGGGCATGAGAAACATCAATCATTGAAAATTAAATTGTGTGCTGATCATATCTACAATTAAACACTCAGTGCTTGTCCTGGCCGGGGAGTCTCCTGGGCTTTGGAACATGAAACCAAATAGAAGAAAAATGATGTAGTGGAAAATGGAAGATCTATACCAAAGGGTTACGAGGTTCTAATCTCTGGTTTATTGCTGGACGTAGTGCAAAATTACAATTTCCAGCCTAATTTTGTAAGGTAGGAGCTATTTTGCAAAGTAATGGTGTCTTTGTAAGCAAATACTATATTGCAAACGGGGAGATGGTTGGTATATTTTGTAGCTGAATTGTGATCTTTACAAAACCTGAAATTGAGTTTCTATACGTATTTTGACAGTTTATATCTTTCATTTTAGTAACCAAATGAAATATTTTGTGAACCAGATTTTCAAGGATATATTTTTATGGATAGTACAAAGTCAAATGAGATCCTCTTTGGTGTAGGAGATACTTGAATTAATTTTGTATGTCTGTAGGCAACTTGCAGAAAAAATGGATCCTAAAGAGTATTGGGGGAAGAAAAAAGAGCAAAAAAAAAAAGAAATTAGGGCTTTTTACTCCCCACAGTTGACAATATCTGCACATTAGATCTCATTGTGCCTGAGAGTCCAGTTTGTACAATTTCAGTTTGTTTCAGGTGAAAATCCAAAGTTTGACATGATCAGGACTCCTTTGCCTGGGGAATCTCCATTCTTGGAGATGCCCAGAGCTGTCTGGCTGTGGGCAGGACACGCTACTGTTGAGGACACGGTCCTGGGCAAGATGTGACCCTTATGGTCAGGCCACGGTCCTGGCGGTCAGGCCGTGGTCTTGGGCAGGTGCTGTAGGTGACTGCAGTGCTTCTTGCATGAGTAATAAACCATTTCCATAGCTGGGATTGAATCCTGCTTCCAGTTCTGTCAGCGGGAATTACTCTATGGACTGTGCTGTTCCAAGGTGTTAGAGCTCCGTGTGTGTGTCGTGCTAGCTCGGATCTGGATGGAATTCCAAGCTGTGCTCCCTCCCTGGGTGTGTAATGCTTATCCCATGGTCAGTCAGTATTTTTGATTTTACTCCTTTGGGAATTAATGGACTTGTAGCAAGCAGAGCTCTCTGCCATGAGGAATCTGCATTCCACAATCTCCTGGTTAGTGGGCTAGAAAAGGATATTTTTTCCCTGAAGTTCCTAAGTCTCTGATTGTTGTGGACACGAGTCCCAATGAGTCCCTTTAGGCCAGGCTGGAGTGTGACTCCTGGTTGCCATCATGTCAGAAAAAAGCTTTGTGACACATCAGAAATAAGGTTGGGAAAGTCCTAAACTGAGGGAGCTGCTCCTGGAGAGGTGTCGGTATTTCCTGTTCCTTTGGTGGAATCTCAGGAAAATGGAACAGCCTGGAACGTGCCTGGAACATGCACCTCAGAGAACTGGACCTTTCTCTCCTCAGCTGTGTGTCACCTGGCAGTTCTGAACTACTTTGGGAACTCTGTGGTAGCTGATCCTCACTGTGTTCTCTTTTTTCTTTTGTAATACGGAATAATAATAAACAAAAACTATCAAGTGTTAAGACTGTAAAAACCTGGTGGCCAATTCTTCTTGTATCCAGCAAGGGAAGCACCTGTCCTGCCAGACACACCAGGAGTCAATTTTTATACTCTTAAAATAGTGTGTTGGAAAGAACAGCTGATTTTTCATCATGGGAATATTAAACAGTAACACAAGTTCGCTCTTTAAGCACTGATCATGAAGTTCTTAGTTTGGATTTACTTTAAAATCTTGATTTTAAAGAGTAAAATCCCATTCCTGAGGGTAAGAGGTGCAGCAGCTGATGCTGTTCTGCTGGTTGGTTCCAAACAGTCCGTGCTTTCCATGAATTGTAAATATTTGTTGAAACAATTAATGGTTGCAAATTTTGATCTTGGTAAATAAAGTCGCTAAAATATTATAATTCTGCTGGTCCCTATTTATTTTTAATGAAGGTAGAGCTGCAGTGGTGCTGACCAGGTGAATAGCTGTGTGGGATCGGGTCATATGACAGCCAGGAATAAATAATAGTCAATCTTAGTGGATGAAATGGCACTTGTATACACCTGCCAGTGCTAAAAATCATGAGTGCAGAACAGCTTTTACCTTCCTGCAGGGATTTTTTACCTTCTTAGTTTTCAATAAGCTGAGCCACAGTTAAAGTTTGGTTAATTGAATGGTTAATTAAAACCTTTGAGTGCTCTGCTGGTTTTTACCCGGCAGAGGGAGCATCTGCCATCCCCAAACCTTGGTGGCTTCACTGAGTGTATTTAACCTTCTGATGGCTGGAAAAGCACAGAGACGGGGTGGGAAGAAAGCGTTTCCAGTCGATAACATTTCTACATTCAACTTTCCTTATTAGTGCCAAGGCTGTTACAGTTTCCCCTACTGTCAGCGTGGATATCAGAGGCAGGAAACAAAAAATACAACTGCAAACATGACTCCTAAAAAAAGCACATCCTTTGGCTCTTGGTTTTATTGCGAGTCAGGAGGGAGCTCGTTTGCCCAAGCCTTCCCAGGCAGAACAGACCTCCACGAGCATGACACACGATGGTTTGCCCCTCTACAACGTCTGCGCGAGCACCGTGTGCGCCACAGTCAGGAGGATGGTGAGCGTGGTGCTCAGGGGGTTCCGACTGCTGTTGGTCAGCCGAAGTTTTGCTTTTATCCACGTTCTGTACTGAGACAGGCGGACGTAGATCCCGGGGTACCTGGGGCGGCCACAGCCGACCCCAAAGCTGGCGATGCCGATGAGGTAGTACTTGTCAGTGTCGGGGTGGTAGCACACCAAGGGGCCCCCGCTGTCGCCCTGCAAATGAGCACCACAAAAGCCAGTAGTGTGCAACTCCTTCCAGGAAACGATTCAGGCAGTAAGCAATCTGGTTTTTAGATTTAAGTAGCTCAGTTAACCGGACAGTCACAGTGACAGTGACACGTGGGTAGTAGCACATGGACAGCTCAAGGTAAATCTGGTGTTGCTGAAAGACCCGGAATCAGTATCCCTGAGGCTGGAACAGCCCTCCAAAACCGTCAAGTCCGACCTCTGCCTGATCCCCATCTTGTCACCCAGCCCAGAGCTCTGAGTGCCACGTCCAGCTGTTCCTGGGACACCTCCAGGGTTGGGGACTCCACCACCTCCCTGGGCAACCCCTGCCAAGGCCTGACCACCCTTTCTGTGGAGAAATTCCTCCTGATTCTGGTCAAGACACTGCACTGACCAGAACCCCACGCCTGCACTGCTTCAGTACCTTTTAACTCAGGTTCTGTTGTTTTCTCTCTGCACCTTTTCATGCCTAAGAGTAAACCTTCACTCCTGACTTAATTGGGGAATGTGTTGTCCACATGGTGTGGAAGCTCCAAGAGACACGGCAAGGAACACACATCCCGTGTCTTGGCCGTGTCACTGCCTAGGGAAAACTGCTGAGAGAAGCAGGAAGTGCATCAGACAAAGCACTTAGGACACATTATGGGGTTTAATTAGAAATGTCTCCATGTCCCAGCTGGTGCTGCAGCTTCTGCCAGTGCTTTGGACCTGAGAACTGGCTTTTCCGAGAAAGAGGTGGTGATTGCTCAGCATCTAAACAAAAATCATGCCACATCCCTGAGCCACTCCTAGAGCCCCATCCCTGAACCACATCCCTGAGCCATATCTGTGTCCAGTGCTGCTCTCCAGCATAAGAACAGGTGAGATACACGTGTGCTTCACACACACTCCATGGTACAGTGACACTTGTCTGTCCAATGTTTTGTATCATAAATCATTTGCTGACACCTTTGTGGCATAAATACGTTGCATTCTTTATCCTTCCTCTTTGTTCACTTACTCCTGTCATCTTTCCACTACCACCAAATTCTTTGTGTACGTTTCTGCTTTGCAATCACTGTCCCACCCTTTTATGATGCCTCCTTTGCATTCGACATGTTTTCCAGTGAGTATTTCTGCTGTTTTAATTAATTATGCTACAAATCACGATGCTGCTGAGCCTCTGGCTTGGGAGTTCCACCGAGGCAGGTGGGGCACCACGTCCCTTCTCACCTGGCAGCTGTCGATGCCTCCGGCCCAGAAGCCGGCGCAGAGCGCTTTGCTGTCCATGAGCCCCGCGTACCCTTCGGAGCTGTTGCACAGGCTGGGAGGGAGGATTTCCACTTGGGCTTCTTTGAGCACAGATGAGATTTTACCTTGAATGGAGACAGAATTTAGGAAGGTGAAATATGCTGGGGTGTGTAGCAGTTTTACTGTGGGTTTTTTCGTTTCACCAGCCCAGGTGCGATACTGGACATGTTTAGACATGGAAATGACACAGATCCTGCCTGTTCCCGGTGGATTGGAAGTGGAGTGGGTTAAGGGTTTGCAGACCTCGGTTTGATGTAGGTTTTGCAATTCTTCCTCAGAAGAAGCATCAATGAGAATACACCTGCCTTGCTCAAAGTGTCAGAGGTGACATCAAACAGGCTCATACAATCCCAGCTGACCCCGAAACTCCCACACACGACACCAACTGGCATTGAATTTGTGTCCAGTGCGAGTAAAGAGAGAATTGGAGGGGGTGTAGTCATTCATAAATCCCATGGGAACACCCCAGTTCCCAACATGTGGCATCAGAATTGTTGCTTTTTAATAAAATAGCTGTTTCTAACAGCCCACCTTGACCTGCACCACAAATCCGAAATCAGCTGAGTTTATTTTCCTTTTTTTTCATGTTATACTTGGAAGAAAGGCTGGGAAATTTATTCCTGTGGTTACAGCTGTGTGGGTCTAACCTGTTCATGATGGAAAACCCCTGAAAGCAGATCCTCACTGCAGGGTTAAATGATGTTGTGTGAGGGGACCATAACCTGAGCAAATCCAGTTAGAATTACAGAATGGTTTGGGTTGGGAGGAACCTTAAAAATCATCTTGTTCCAACCCCCTGCCACAGGCAGGGACACCTCCCCCTGTCCCAGGCTGCTCCCAGCCCCGTCCAGCCTGGCCTTGGACACTTCCAGGGATCCAGAGGCAGTCCCAGCTTCCCTGGGCACCCTGTGCCAGGGCCTGCCCACCCTCACAGGGAGAAATTCCTTCCCACCATCTGATCCAAACCTGTCCTCTTTCAATTTGTTGCCATTCCCCTTGAAAGGCTGAAAAGGCCTCTAAGATCCAAGGGCAAAGTGAGTTCCCAAGCGCAGGGGGCTGGAGTGGGTGGTGCCCGTGGGTCTGTGGGTGAGAAGGTGCCCGGCAGCGGGCAGAGCCCATTACCCTTCTCGGCCGTGCGTCCCCAGCCGCTGATGTAGCAGTCGGAGCTGTTCTCCAAGGGCAGGATCAGGGGAGCCGGGGGCAGGCACATGGGCTGGATGTAGAGGCTGTGCCGCACCGCCGACTTCAGCTCAAACACCGCCACGTCGTTCTCAAAGGTTTCTCTCTTGAACTCCGAGTGCACAAAGATCCTCCTGATCCTCCTTTTTGCTGTGTGTGGGCTGTGTTTCTGAAGGTTGTGCACGCCCATAACGGCTCGCCAGGAGCATGGATCCCTACGAGAGAATTCACACGGGGTTTACATCGTCATAACCGTTTGTTTCCATGGAATCATGGAATCCAGGAATGGGTTGGATTGGAGGAACCTTAAAGGACATCTCCTTCCACCCCCTGCCCTGGCAGGGACACCTCCCACTGTCCCAGGCTGCTCCAAGCCCCGTCCAGCCTGGCCTTGGGCACTGCCAGGGATCCAGGGGCAGCCCCAGCTTCCCTGGGCACCCTGTGCCAGGGCCTCAGCACCCTCACAGGGAGGAATTCCTTCCCAATATCCCATCTAACCCTGTCTTCTTTTGCTAATGCACCTTTAGGAATATACATTGAAAATTCCATGGTAAATATTTCCTGGAACAAATTTGCCTCATTACCATTCTGTCCATGTGAACTCTGCCTATTGGTGGTTATGGCTGTTGAGGAAAATTCAGATTAAAGGTTTCAGATGACACCCAGATCTTGCCTCCCACCCCATCTCAGCAGAAGCCACCAGGAGATATTAGTCTGAAAAAGCTAAAAACATGGTTTTACTTTGGACAACGGAAGGAGGCTCATCCCCCACAACGCTCATAAAGACTCTGCTTGTACCTAGACCTGGGAAATCCATTATCTAGAAGTAAAAATAACGACTATGAAGTTAATATTAAATTTAGAAATAGGGGTAGAGTCATTCAGACCTAATTTCCAGTCAAGTATGTTGAAAAAAATCTTTATTAAGTGAGATTTGAATTTGGCCTGGGATGAGCTATAAAATTCAAATTAACCTCCAAAATAAAGGTAAAGTTTAAACTGATCACTTAAAGAGGCATTATACTGCAAATAAATGTTTGTTAAATGCAAACAAGGAGCTGACGTAACAAAGTCCTGATAAAGGATGAAATTCCAAAGTTTGCAGATTTTACAGTTCACTTTTCCCCAGGTCATGACTGTGTCAACACAGCCAATGTCAACTGATGCAGATTGTGCAACTGTGGTAAAGGCTGGAAAACAGACCAGTGCTGGGAGCTGAAATGCTCCAGAGCTGCTGGAAGTGCAGTTAAAAGTCAGTTCTGAGGAGTTATTACCACAGTGTCTGAAAAAAAAAAAAAAATTAAGTGCCAAATTGTTGGTTCTGATAAAGAAGAAAAAAGGAAATAGTGTTAAAACTAATGAATTGGAGTGTTTGTGATCTAAATATCACAACATTTTGCAGTGAGTTTTAGTGGTTCAGAAAACTCTATTAACCAGAAAGACCAGAGCTCTGTGGAACAAAGCAACCCAAACTTCTTTGGAGGAGTGGGCTGGGGAAGGGAGCAGAAAACCTGGCATGGGAGAGAGGTTCTCCTGCTCCAACTTCTGCTCCACAGGGAGCAGCGCCTTCTGCAGCATGATCCCAGCACTAGGCTGGGGCAAACAGTCCAGAGCTGGAAAAGCCCAGAGTTAGGGGTTGGACAAGATCTCATCCAGTATCTCATTCTGTGATTCTATAAATCAAAACCAAATGGCCCTTAATTAGAAACAACCCAGGTAATTCTGGCCCAGGCCAGAAGGGCACAGCCAAGATTTATTGATGTTGACTTATGATTCTTGACTGATTATTCCTGATGTTGGCTGTCCAGGGAGGTTTGGAGTCCCCATTCCTTGAGGTGTCCAAGGAATGATCGGAGGTGGCACTCAGTGCTCTGGTCTGGTGACAAGGTGGGGATCAGTCACAGGTTGGACCTAATGGTTTTGGAGGCCTTTTCAATCAGACCTGTGCTCCAGCCCCTTCCCCAGCTCTGTTCCAGGCTCTGCATGTGCTCCAACCCCTCAATATCCTCCTTGCCATGAGGGCTCAGAACTGGACGCAGCCCTTGAGGGGGCCTCACAGTGCCCAGCACAGGGGGACAATCCCTGCTCTGCTCTTTTAGCCCCACTGACTGACACAGCTCAGGCGCCCACGGCCTCCTTCCCCCCCTCCCGGGCACCGCTGGGCTGGCGTCCAACCGCGGTGCCCAGGGGTCAGCCCCAGTACCTACGTCCTGCCGTCGACGCAGTGCCCGGCGGTCAGCACAGCTTTCCGGCTCAGCAGGACGCCGCCGCACAGGTGCATGAACCGGACACCTCCACGCAGCACCTGCAGGCTCACGACCCACGGCCACGCGCCCTCCGGGGCCTCGTGGCCCCCCACGATCCAGGACGCGACGGTCCGGGCCAGCGGCAGCTGCTGCTGGCACTCTGCAAAATACAACGGGCCCCTTAGAGCACCCGCAGGGCAAAACCGAGCTCTTGGGGCAGCGTCTGTGGGCGCTCGGGGTTTAGTGGTTGGTCTTTTTCGCTGCTGTTTTGGGGTTTTGGTTTGGTTGGGTGATTGGGGGGTTTTGGCGGGTCTTTTCTGTTGCTGTTGGTGGTGCTGCTGGTTTTGGTGAGGTTTTTTGGTTTGGTTTGGTTTGGTTTGGTTTTGGATTTTTAATGTCCAGCATTACCACAGCACAGGAAGGACATGGACCTGTTGGAGACGAGGCCACCAAGTTGTTTACAGGGAATGGAGCAGCTCTGCTGTGAGGAAAGGCTGGGAGAACTGGGATTGTTCAACCTGGAGGAAAAAAGCTCCGGGTTGACTTAACTACAGCCTTCCAGTGCCTGAAGGAGCTGCAGGAAAGATGAAGAGAGACTATTTACATGGGTGTGGAGTGCCAGGACAAGGGGCAATGGCTTCAAACTGCCAGAGGGCAGGGTTAGAGGGGATATTGGGAAGAAATGCGTCCCTGTGAGGGTGGGCAGGCCCTGGCACAGGGTGCCCAGAGAAGCTGTGGCTGCCCCTGGATCCCTGGAAGTGTNGGCTGCCCCTGGATCCCTGGCAGTGCCCAAGGCCAAGCTGGACGGGGCTGGGAGCAGCCTGGGACAGTGGAAGGTGTCCCTGCCATGGCAGGGGGTGGAAGGAGATGGGCTTTAAGGTTCCTCCCTTCCAGCCAAAACCATTCCACAGCTCTCTGTACTGCAGGACTCGCTGCCCCACAGATCCCGGCGTCTGGGGATCCCGGGACATCTCAGCCGATGTGAAATACGCCTATTTATCTGACTAAGGTGAATGTCTTGTGTACAGAACTGCGGTTAAGCGCGCTCAGTCGCTGCTGCTTTACGAATTCACCAGATTTCGGTGTAAACGAGGTTTTTCCGCACACCCCCACCCCCCCTTGCCCCGCTCCGCTCAGGCTTTTCCCCGCTCGCAGCCCCGTTCCCCGACCCCTCCGCCCCGGCCCGGCCCCGCTGGGTCCCGCTGGGTCCCGGTACCGTCAACGGGGTCCCTCGGGGCCGCCCCCCCGGGCAGGGGCCCCGCGAGCAACAGCAGCAGCAGCGGCACCGCGGGCCGCGCCCGCTGCATCTCCGTCGAGGGCCGAAGATGGCGGCGGGGCCTGAGGGGAGCCCCGGGGGGAACGGCCGGCGCTGGCACGGGGCCGTTGGGGCGGCGGGGACGGCGCGGGAGCGCGGGCGGAGGAGCCGGTGAGGGGCGGCAGGGGCGGCCCTGCCCTCACCGACCGCTGTCAGGGAGCCCTCACCCGGGCACAGCTCCGGGGGTCTCACCCGGGCACAGCTCCGGGGGTCTCACCCTCACCCGGGCACAGGTCCGGGGGTCTCACCCTCACCCGGGCACAGGTCCGGGGGTCTCACCCGGGCACAGGTCCGGGGGTCTCACCTTCACCCGGGCACAGGTCCGGGGGTCTCACCCTCCCCTGGGCAGAGGGTCAGGGGTCTCACCCTCACCCGGGCACAGCTCCGGGGGTCTCACCCTCACCCGGGCACAGCTCCGGGGGTCTCACCCTCACCGCTGCAAAGAGTCAAGGTTTTCAGCCCTGAGCCATGGGCCAGGGGTCTCACACCCTCACCTGAGCAGAGGGTCAGGGGTCCCACCCCCGCCTGGGCCAAGGGTCGGGTTTGGGGGTTCAGGTTCCATCGGGTGGAGCAGGAGCAGCCGTGAGGGAGCGCGGGGAGGGGGCAGCAGGCCCGATGGAGCCCCAGCGACATGCCAGCTGGGGAGCAGCCGGAGGAGCCCCGTCCCGGAGTTAACCAGGCACAGCCAGCAGTCCCCTACCATTAATACATTTATTTTCTGCCTCCCGGGCTGGTTTTTGTTGTCCTGGGATCCAAGGCAGGGGCAGCAGTGCCAGGGCTTCAGGAAGGAAACAGCCTCAAGTTACACCAGGGGAAGTTTAATTAGATCGGAGGAAAGATTTCTTCACGGAAAGGGCTGTCATGCCCTGGCACAGGCTGCCCAGGGCAGCGCTGGAGTCAACATTCCTGGAAGTGTTCAAAAAACATGTGGATGGGGCACCTGGGGACACGGTTCAGTGGTGAACGTGGTGCTGGTGCTGAGTTAACTGTTGCACTCTGATCCAAAAGCGCTTTTCCAACCTTGCTGATGGTATGATTCAGAGGCATTCAGAAAATTGACCCCCTCTTCTCACCTGACAGTTTGGTTTCTGATTTAAGTCCTTCACTGTGTTACTGATACGGGCACACGTGGAGGAGCCTGTGCCGTGCAGGGTGTGTTGGTCATGATGAGGAATTTTGGGGGACAGGGGGGCAAGACAGGGGTTACTTCACCCCGTACCCCACGATGTGTGGCTCGATGGGCATCCAGGGCAGCGCCACACTTATGTGTTGTATCTTCAGCTCTGAGAACTTGGCCTCTTCCAGATTCTTCCATAGCTCTCTCGTGAGGCAGCATCCAGCAAAGACAAGTTTCCAAGTCGGGTAACAGACCTGCTGCCAAAAATACTTCCAGCTGGAATGCTCAGCGGCCACGTGCTCCAAGAAATAGAAAGCTCCTCCCTGGGAACATAGAGTCTTCTTACAGCCGGTGTGGGGGTCACGCCAAGCGGCTCCCACCTCCCCCCCCTTCCCTTTCCCCTTCCTTTTTTCTTTCCCTTTTCCCTTCCCTCTGTCAGTTGGAATTTATGAAAGAAGGAAACGTCCAGAGGTTCAAAATGCCCGTTCCAAAAGCACAAAGAAGTGACTCATTTGATCCCTCTTTTGTTCCAGCAATAGTTTGTTGTGGGTTTGTTTCATTTAGTTGCTACCACGACTGTTTTTTCCAAAGGAAACGAAGATAAATGTGTCAATCCTGCTCCAACGTATCAGTTTTTCGCAGAGGGCAGGGTTAGACGAGACATTGGGAAGAAATTCCTCCCTGTAGGGGTGCCGAGGCCCTGGCACAGGGTGCCCAGGGAAGCTGGGGCTGCCCCTGGGAATGCCCAAGGCCAGGCTGGACAGGGCTTGGAGCAGCCTGGAACAGTGGAAGGTGTCCCTGTCCAGGGCAGGGGGTGGAACGGGACAATCTTTAAGGTCCCTCCCAACCCAAACAATTCCATATTTCTTTATGCCACTTTAAAGGCTGGAAGTCTGTTGCAAAAATACCCCAGCAAAGCAGCTGGTTTTAGTAACTCCAAGGAGATAAGGTGTTTAATTAGACTGGTCTGGTCTTACAGGTAGAGCAGCTCCACTTCATGGAGGCCGAAGCAGTTCATTTAAAATGAGACTTTAAGCCTTAATCAGAGCTTCCCACCCAAGGAAAATCAAGTGAGTGGGGAGAGACACCACCACATCCTGCTTTAAATGATAGACTGTGATTGCTACTAGCTTTGTAAGTACTTTTAGTTTGCAGAATGTTGCTTTTAGGATTCTCGGCCTAAACCACTCTGCCCAGTACCCTTTGCAGCACTCAGCCATACTGAGTGTTGTAGGAACCAACCTGGGTCTGGGTTTTAAGCTCAAAAAAAAATCTTTTTCACTTTTTTTTTTTTTAAATTTTGGGGTTTTTTTCCTATTCCTGGTGGCATGGTGCCTCTGGAGCAGGCGTTAAAGGTAATAACAGAGGTTTTTTTCCAGGTACTCACCGGCCGGAGCACCCGGAGCACTTCCCTGAGGGTGCTGCTGACGCTGTGCACGGAGCAGAGCACCAGGGTGCAAACCACAGCGTCCACGGAGCCGCTGGGCACCTGGTGCAGGTCTTCTCCCGCAGCCACCAGGAACCGCTCGTAGCGGAGGTGCTGGTTCTTCTCCATGTTTCTGGAGAGGCTCTCCTGGAAGTTGGGGTTGATGTCGGTGCAAGTGACTTTGCAGCCCGGTGGGTAGAACTGGAAGTTGGAGCCGCTGCCGGTGCCGATCTCCAGCAGCCTCAGCTCCCCTGAGGGGCCTCTGAAGTCAGGGAGATTACGGAACAGCTCCTGCTTGTGCTTCTTTGATTTCTTGTCGTGAACTACACCAATCCTGTCTAAGATGAAAGGAAAGAAGACCTTCCTGCAGAAAGGCTCCCACATGCCCAGGAAGGACAGCAGGTAGATGGGCGAGGCTAGCAGTACCAGGCAAGCACGGAGCAGGAGGACGCTCGCACTGGCCTCTGGCATTTTCAGCGTGGGCAGAGGGTCTGCACAGAGCAGGACTGCTTCTCCTGTGTGTTAGAGCTCTGGGAGCTCAGTCAGAGCTGCATTCATGTACTTGCCGTGCCCTCTCCAAGTACATTCAGCTGCTTGGGTTGCTCTGGTCGACTCTTTTCTCCAGCTGATTTCCAAGTCCGGTCACAGGCGAGGACAGAACAGTGCAGGTACAGCCAAGCGGTGACCAGAGTGCCCAGGCTGGCAGGGGAGGGGCTCCCAGTTTGTTCTCAGGCCGGGGGAAACTGGGCAGCACAACTCCGTGTGTTACAACCCCTGGCAAAGTCCTGCAAGTGCCGTCGTTGGGTGCTCGGCAGTTCCGGGTACAGTCACTTCTCTTAAAGCAGTCTGTGCTGCCCTCGGAAGCTCAGCCGAGCTCTGGATCTCTGCAGGAGTTTCCTTAGGGGTTTGATTAACATTTCTCTTCCAGCAGTTGTTAGGGAGTTGATTTTCCAGTCGCTGTGAGTTGCTGGGTTTGCTCGGCAGCTCCGTGCTCTCTCTGAACAGCAGTTCTAAGTCTTTGCAGTTCGAGGACACCTTAAATCCTTTGGTGGGCGAGAGCAGGCTCCCAGTGATCTTCCAGACCTTTAATGGGAATCACGGACAGAGACAAGACGATTTATTAATTCATTAGTTCTGCATGCAGCATGTGGAGCTTGGGTTTTTATTTGGGTCGGATCAACACTGCCCGCTCCACGAACACATTCTGGAGGACTTTGTCAACTTTGCAGTCGCCAGAGTTTTCCAAAGGATTTGGAGGCAGCGTGGATCAGCCATTAAGAGGTGACAGCTCCCTGCGGGTGGCGGGAGGATTCAGGGTCCCTGATAACCTGGGGATGAGTGGTCCCTAATAACCTTGGAACAGTTCTGCTGGGGGGTGCGTCGGAGTTTTGTTTTCCTGGGAATGCCACTGGTGTGTCTCGTCCTCCCTCTGGTGGCAATATAGCAAATTAAACCCAGGAGTAATTAGGTGCTTCATAAATGTGCTCTGTTGTTTCTTCATGCCTCCACCTTGTGGCAGCTACGAGCAGACTGAACAATGGGAATCACAGAATCATTTAGGTCGGAAAAGACCTCCAAGATCGAGTCCAGCCTTTAGTTACTCTGTGTTGTATGTGCGGAGCACAAAATACAGGCAGTAATGGATTATTTTATTATAATCCGGTTGTGTATCTGGTTTTAATTTCTTGCTGCTGTGCTGCAGGGAGCCATGGAAATGGTTGAAGTGGCCAAGGAGAGTGTGAAGTGTCACTCCATTGTGCAGGAATTTGTGTCTCCCCTGGGACTGCGTCTTTTCTGGGGTCTGGTGGGATCACTGAGGTCTATTAGGATTTTTTTTGTGGTTTCTTATCCCTACTCACCCCCTTGGGTGTTGACCTATTTATTTCTTAAGCTCCTGGCTAGACGATCCCTCACACAAACCAAACCAACGCCCCTAGGCCAGGGTGTCCTTGAAGTGTTTCTGGTGCGCAGCTCCGGCAGTCCTGGGGTGGAATCCCGGGGGTGCTCCTGAAATTCACGGGGATGACCATGGGCACAGGGACGATGATGGTGATGATGATGATGAACACAGGGATGATGATGGTGATGATGGTGATGATGGACATAGGGATGAGGATGATGATGATGATGATGGTGGTGGTGATGGGCACAGGGATGATGGTGATGATGATGATGAACACAGGGATGATGATGGTGATGATGGTGATGATGGACATAGGGATGAGGATGATGATGACGATGGACACAGGGATGATGGTGGACATAGAGATGATGATGATGACCATGGACATGGATGATGATGATGATG
>VZRR01005876.1:0-15844 GCA_013398015.1 Oreocharis arfaki | reverse complement strand
CCATGGGAGGACAGGCGTGGCGACCCCCGGGGCCCTTTGGCTGGGGCTGAGCGCGGCCCTGCAGGAACGCCCGGGGACATCAGGGTGCCGTGACACCCGGGGTGCCCCACCCCAGCAGTGGCTGCTCAGCCCGGGCCCACGGACACTCACCCGCTGGCCTGGGCTTCCGGGTCTCCAAGCCCAGCCACGGCCGGGCGTCATGCCCAGTACCGTGCCACCCTGTCCTTGGAGCCACTCTGGGCACACACAGCCTGTGTCTCCGCTGGCTGGAGGGTACATGGAGCAGCTCTTCAGCCAGGGGAGTCAGTCACCCCACTGGCTTCTGCTCCCGTGTCCCTCAGGGACACCGGGTGTGGACAGGGCAGGGGACAGGGACTATCCCTGTGGGTGGCTCCTGGAAAGAGGCACTGCCATGTTGAAAAGCTGACAGAATTTGCTCCTCAGCAGCATCCAGAGTATCCGGATGGGGCCCTTCACTCAGGTTTTAGGTGATGGATTGATGTCCTGCACAGAGAGAAGGTGGCAGCCAAGCTGGAGGGGCAGCAGGGGTGCTTTGCTGGGAAAAGCTGGTGATTTGGGGAAAGAATGTGCTTGGAGGAGCTGGGGATATGCCTGGACAAGGCATGGGGAGGGTGAAGAGGGAGGGATGGCAGCAGAGGGAGCTGGGTACAGCCTGGCCTGGCTCCATGTCCAGGGATGGAAAGTACCAGTGAAGGAGAGCTGTCCAGACCTTCTGTGAGAGAGGAAGGGAAACTGAGGCAGAAGCAGGGTAGAAGTGGGTTCAGTGGGAGCTGACTTGGATGACGCCAGAGTGGGAATGACACATAGGAGATGGCTTAGGGATGGAAATAAACACCAAGGATCAGGTCTGAGGGGGTTTTGAAGGAAGAAAACCCACCAGGGTGTGAGTTTGGATGCAGGATCATGTGCAGGGCTCTGCTCACCTTCCCGCTCAGGTTACCTCAGACATCAATTATTTATTCATAGTGCTAAAGGGAGGGCTGGGACCAGTTTGCTCCTGGAACCTGCTGTCTCCTTGTGTCAGCAACAGCCCCATGGGATGCCTGGAGCTCTCACGGGCTCCCCCTGAGACTCGCGGTGTCCCGGGAGGGGCTGAATGGAGAGGGCAGTGGAGCAGCACCCACTCCCCACATCCCTACAAGCTGGATTTCATCTTCCTCATCTGATGCCCAGACTAATGACACAGCATGGCCCTGCCTGGCTTTTCCTTTTTCTGTGCTTCAGCTCCATGCAATTCCCTTTCTCATTCATTTTTTTATTTCCCCCCTCCTTTCTTTTTGCATAATTCTCTCCAGTTCAGAGAACTTGCCAGGCACTCCCTAGGTCTTGGTCATCCAGTTTTTGTCCACCTTCTTCTTTCTGAGTTTTTTTTAGAGAAACTCTGTGGGTTTTGGGTTTTTTATTTTTGAAAGCAACTTCTTTTAAGAAAAGTTTCATCTGTTAAATGGCTTTAAAAGGAAAATTTTACCTGTGTTTCAGCATGTACAGACTCCTTCCCTCCTCCCCTCCAAACCTGCTTGTCTCAGGGCAGCACTACATGCACTGCAAAGCCTATTTCGGGCTAAAAGAGCCTAAAAACAGGCAGAAGGTGTGTCTAAAAGGGCCTTTGGGGAGCCTGAGGAACACCTGCTTGGGTTGGCAGCACCCAGTTTCTGTGGTCTGAGCTCAGTTTGGAAGAACAAGAGCACCCTACAAGTTTGTGGTGATGGTGGGACACCCTAGTAGTGGGGAGCTCTGGTGGTGAGATGCTCCTGTGGTGGTGGGATACTTCCATGGTGGTGGTGAACTGGTGATGCGATGGTTCCATGGTGGTGGGACACTTCCATGGTGGTGGGACACTTCCGTGGTGGTGGTGAACTGGTGATGGGATGGTTCCATGGTGGTGGGACACTTCCATGGTGGTCATTACACTGCATAGCGGCTCTGCCCTGACAACATCCATCTGTTGGCTTGGAGACAAACGGGAATAAATTTCCTGGTAGCCTCTCTTCTGCTCCTACAGTTGTTCAAGTGTCTCGATTTTCCTGGGAATGCAAATGTGGGAAATCTGAGGACATGCCCAGGCACAGTGTTCCTTTCATGCTGTCCTTGCTGCCTGCTGGGCAAGAGCAGCTCGGGGAGAACTGGACACAGCCAAGGGCTCCTCTTTTCCTTTCCTGTCAATGCTGATAGTTTTCATGGGAAGTTGAGCAACAGGGACACCAAATCCTGCAGTTCTGCTGCCGCCGGGATGCGCTGGGTGCAGCCCTGCTGTGGGAGTATGAGTGTTGCAAGCGTTCCCCCTTTGCTGGTGTTTCATGTGGTGATTCACCACCACTCATCACCTCAACCTCAGCACAAATCTTTGGGTGCAGCAAAGGTCACCAATGAAGGAGAAGAACCACCAAAAGTGAAAATTCTGCTGTATTTTAAGATAAGTGTTTGTATTTCACATGGTGTCTGATGTTTGCCCCCCCTCCAAGTTCTCCTGGGTGGATTGAGGGGCATGTCCTGGTGCTGGAGCTCTGCAGGGAAGGTCTTCTTTGTTTAGATTGGTGCTTGGGATCTTCCCTCCTTGGGACCTTCCCTCCTTCTTCCTCTTTGCACTGTAGTTGTCCACAGCAGACATCCTTGTGCCATGATGGAGCCAAGGAGTGGAATTCCTTCTGTGCTTGGCTGGTTGGCAAAGACTGGATGTTCAACAATTGGATGAGCCAAAGTATTGAAGATGGAGTTGGAAGGACACAGAACTTCAGCGGGGCAGGGATGATGCTCCAGGGCAATGTCCTAGGATCTCCTGCTTCTTCACTCATGTTTTGGACTGCCATGGGATATTTCCTTTCATTCCCAGCAGGGGTATGGCCAGCAGGGCATCAGTGCAGCTGCAACTGCAGACTCCCAGAGGTGGTGCATGACATCCCCAAGGAAAGCAGCAGCTGACTCCTGGAAGGCTGGAGGTGTGGAGAGATCTCCTTCCTGACACAGCTCAGCTCTTCCTGCACCAACCCATTCCTTCTTTTTGTAAACCCATCACTGGAGAGGGGCAAAAATGCTCGGACATCAAAACTGAGGGAAGTGCCCTGAGCTGCAGCAGGATGTGCCCTGAGCTGCAGTCTTTGTCCCTGCCCTGTGGGTTTTGGTGGAAGGGAAGCAGCATGTTGTGGTGGCACGCTGTCATCTCCTGGGCTGCGTAGTCACCAAATAGCTCTCTCGTGTCTCCCATCCTGAGCACTGCTCCAGTGCCCGGCTGTGCTCCATCATGAGCCATCATGTCCCACACCACTGCGGGCTGCCCTCTCCTGACTCAGTGCTGTGTCCCAGGGATGAGGACATGAGATGGAGACAGTGCCTGGGGCTGTGGAGGAACTACAGAAATTCTGTGTGTGTTCCTCAGAGCTCATGGCTGCTGGGGCTTTATGCCAGCAGATGTGGCTGCATGCCCAGCATGGTCCCTGTGCCATAGGGACAATTCCAAGGGTGATCCATCCTGACAAGGATGAGGGTTGGGAGGAGACACTTCATTGAAATTCCTGCAGAAAACCTAAAAACCTTGCATTTTAGGTTCTTTGGCTGCAGGTTTTTTCTGGGAAAGTCATGGAGTAGCAAAGGGAAACAAGGACCACTTTGGCTGATCACAGCTGCCACTACCTCTTGGTGCATTTACATGCTGGGTCCTTAGGACTGTGTGCAGCAATAAAAGCAATTTATGACTCAGAAATTACCCTGGAAAGATGTATTTGCAGTAGAAGGTGATTGCTGACCTGGCTGCATCTCCACTCCTGCCATCAGAGTCCCCAAGGTAGTGCTGGAGATGTCAGACTCTCCTGCTAAGGGTTTCCCAGTGGGAAGGTGTGGCATTTTCATGTCAGGGAGATGCAGAACTCTGAATGCAGCTGATGCCACATCTCCTCAGGAAGGTTTTAAGGTCCCAAGTATCCATGAGCCATCCCTCAGGGGCTGCAAAGCTGTTTTGCTTCCTGCCTTGCTGCTGGAGGAACCTTCTCCAAAACCAGGTGCAGAGAGATGGTGCAAAAGAAGGAGAAAAAATATCAGGTGCAAATGAAATGGATTTTTTTTCTCCCCCAGTATCAGTTAATAAATCCTTTTGATGTGTGAACTTTTTCATAGTCAAATGCCGGTTAAAAGCAGCTTTGTGCCCATCCAGTCTCTGCCATGGGCTGTGCCACCTCTGGGCACCATCACAGCCCCATAAATGCAATTAATCCTTTTCTCCTATCATTCTCATAATTGTGAATCTGTATCTCCCAGACACAGCAGCCCAGCTGGTTTCAGACCAGACCCAGCTCGGTCCGACGCACAGTTGCAGAGGAAATACCATTTTACTACTGAAAAAAACAATTTTTGTGGTTCAGATGCTGCAGCCACCAGCAGCTTTGCCAAGAACTTCAGTTCTGACACAGGAAATGAGGCTCCTTTCAAAGCACCAGAGTGGGGCTATATATATACAGCCTCTCTGAAAAGATATTTAAAGAAACATATTGACACTAGCAAGAACAGGAAAAAATAGCTCCTGGCTGTGGGGAGCGAGGGCTGAAGGCAGCTGAGCCCATCCTGGGGGAGTAGGTGATACAGGGGATTAATTCATGGCTCTTTCATCTCCAGGAAAAGGAGCTCCTGGGTTTTGTGCTGTGTGAACCCCCGTGCTTTCGGTCGCCTGGCTTTTACTGGGAACTAGAGGTGCTGGGGATTGAATGCAGCTTCAGCAGTGAAGTAATGAGTCATCTCATCTCTTTTCAGCAAGTCCCTCTTAGAAACTTATTTCCATCCTCAGGGAAAGAAAATAGTTTGTCTTGTACCAGATATGGGGCTGCTTTTCTCGTTAGTGCACGCAGGGATGGAGGGGTTTAGGAGTTTTTTTTAGATATAGAAATATCTATTTTAGATGTAGAAATATCTGAGTTTTTTAAAGTGGGGATGGACTCCAGAAGCATCTGAGCCTCAGGAGGATGAATAGATTTGGTGCTGAAAGTACTGCCACTGAGTCCAGGAGCTTCTGCAGCTGGGAAAACATGATGGTTTTGGACCACCAAGTGAAAGGGGGAACCGTGCCCTGAATTACACCAGAGGCTGAGTGGGAAGACAGGGATGCTGGGGGATGTTGCTGCCCCAAAACCCCCTTTGCCTCTCACTCAGCATGTACTTCCCCACCAAGGATGTCCTGTGCTGAGGAGTGCAGGGGGGCTCTTATCCTGTTTAACTCCATCCATCTGCAGAGCTGAGGAGAAACAGCCAGGAAGGCAGGGTTTTTACTCAATTCCCCATTAGAGGACTCTGGACTGAGAGTGGTCCCCTCTGCTGCCACTGGCCATGACCTGAGTCCAGGGAAAACAGTGGGGAAGGGCATATAGGACGTGGGCACCTGTCATGAGGAGGAGGTGACTTATCCCAGCTTTGCTCTCCCAGAAGAAAAAAACTCTGGACAGAGGCTGGAGCTGCAGGAGGGACAATTTTGGATGAAAGACTGAGAATCCAAGGATGTGGAGAAGGTGCCCATTGCATCATCCCATATATGTGACGTGGGGCCAGGATGAGCATCGCCTGCTCCAGCACCATCCGGCACATGGCACTGCAGCACAAGCCCCAGCACCTGGGTCCTGTGCCCATCCTCATCCCATCACCTGCTCCAGCACTGTCCGGCACGTGGCACTGCAGCACAAGCCCCAGCACCTGGGTCCTGTGCCCATCCTCATCCCATCACCCGCTGCTGGCTCTGTACCCTCTCAACCTGGGACAGAGGGTCGGCAGCCGGGGGCCATACAGCAGCATGAGGGCTGGAGGAAGGGCTGGATCCTGGCCCTCATCCCTACCACCAGTTTGGCTGATTTATTTTGCACAGTCACCAAATAAGAAGACTTCCTGGGGACAGGCTGTTCCCCGGGTGACAGCAGAAACAAGCAGCACAGCCGGTGCTTTAGCCCGGATGTGCAAGTCCAGCCCACGGCTGGACTAATTATACATTGTGTGCTGTTCCGGGCTAATCGCAGGGCAGGGTAAATGATCCCAGTCCACAGGAGAAAGGTGAATTATTTTCTCAAGGGCACACACAGACTGAATAGTTTATTATGGACTCACCAAGGGGGTTGGGTTGGAAGGCCCCTTTAAAGTTCAGATCGTTCCATCCCCTGCCATGGGCAGGGACACCTTCCACTAAACCAAGTTGCTCCAAGCCCTCTCCAGCCTGGCCTTGGACAATTCCAAAGTGGAGCTGTTGCAGCGAGTCCAGAGGAGGCCATGAAGATGTGCTGGAGCCTAGAGCCCCTCTGCTCTGGAGCCAGGCTGGGATACCTGAGGGTGTTTACCTGGAGAAGAGAAGGCTCTGGGGAAACCTTAGAGCCCCTTCCAGTGCCTAAAGGGGCTCCAGGAGAGCTGGAAAGGGACTTTGGACAAGGGTCTGGAGTGACAGGACAAGGGAGAATGGCTTTAGATTGACTAGAGAGAAATGGCTTTATCTCTAGGGAATAGATAATGGGATGCTGGGAAGAATTCTCGGCTGTGAGGGTGGTGAGGCACAGGTTGCCCAGAGAAGCTGTGGCTGCCCCATCCCTGCAAGTGGCCAAGGCCGGGTTGCATGGGGCTTGCAGCACCCTGGTCTTCCTTCTAGTGGAAGGTGTCCCTGCCCATGGCAGGGGGTAGAACCGGGTGATCTGTAAGGTCCCTTGCAACCCAAACCAGTCCGGTATTCTGTGCTATGTGAGTTTAAGCTTTCCTTATGCTCTTTAGGAGTCCCAGTGGGCCATGGCTGCTGAGGTCTCCTCACTGATGCCATCCCCTGTTTTCTGGGCTCTCAGAAGGAGAAGGGACAATTCCTCAGTGTCCCTGAGGTTCTGGCGCAAGCACCTTGCAACACAATTTGCACTACAAAACCCTGTATTCTTGTTCACTTCCATGTAAACATAACGACTGGAAAAAACTATTTTCCAACTAATATCTGCTAGTTCAAATAAAACCCGATGCCACAGGCTCTCTCAAGAACGCTGAGCTGCTCACATCCGTCTTTTATTCCAATAAAAGAGACAAATGGTAACAATAAGCAGCAAGTCTCCCACCTGGCCCTGGTGAGAGAAGCCACTTCTCCCGAAGGATCCCTTCTCTGATGGAAGTTTCCTCTTTCCTGCATGATGAGCACTTGGCACAACAGGACCAAACACCCACCGGGGAAGGGCACAGGCTGACGGTGTTAAACTGGGATTTATTGTCATCACATAAAGCTGGCTACCAGTCAGACTAGATAAAAATAGCATCTGAAATTATGGAAGTCTTGGAATAAAGTAGCCACAGCTCAGCAGGGTTTTATTAGTTTGCTCCACTGCCAGGCAACAAAGGGTCTTCTTCATCTCAAGACTCAAGTATGGCACATTTGGGCAACCCCAGTTCTCCTTGAACCTGAGTTTCATGGCCAAACCATCAAACCAGCCTGGCAACATCCTTATGAGCTGAGTAAAGCTACAGCAACTCTGGAGCTGCCCGATTCCTCAGTCCACAATGTTGCCAGCCACTGGACTGGTACTTACTGCATTGGTGGGAAAAAGGCACCTTCTTGTTGGAGCACCAAACCAGCACGACCAAGGGGCAGGAAGGGATCGGTGGGTGAGTGCTGAGCACTGTGGAGGGCACAGCCTCCAGGACAAAGCTGACAGACATACCCAGCCCAGCCCATAGTGGGGAATGACACCCTGTGTTGGCCTGAAGGTGTTGTTGGAAGCCGTGGCCAGGGTTCTGCAGCAGCTACAGAGCTGAGCCCATCCTCATTGCACAACACCAACCACAACCACAACCAACCCTCAGGACCTGCTCTCCATTGGTGTGAGGCTTGGCAAGCTGGAGAAGCATCCCACCAAAGAAGGGACTGAGATTCTGCAGTTACAAAAGGCAGCTCAATTTGCTAAGAGACTTTTAAGTTAGGCTGGAGGACCTTTAAAGATCATCTAGTCCCAATCCCCTGCCATGGGCAGGGACATCTTTCTCCAGGATCAGGCACCTGAGCACAGGAGGGCTCTGTTGAACTGTTGAAAAGAGCAACTGGCATCTTCTGCACAAGCCAGATGTGATCCTCACGTCTCCAACCTGATCTTGATGAAGTGACAGTTCATCCAGGTCTAAATGCAACCTCTGCATCCCACTGAATAAAGCATAGATCAGCAGTCTGGCATCTCTGTGGGCTTGGCAGCAGGTCACACCGGTGCTGGCCCTCACCTTGCTGATCCATGGGCATCACAGAATCATTTGGATTGGGAGACACCTCCAAGGTCGTCAAGTCCAGCCTGTGACTGATTCCCACCTTGTCACCCAGCCCAGAGCTCTGAGTGCCATGTCCAGTCATTCCCTGGACACCTCCAGGGATGGGGACTCTACCACCTCTCTGGGAAGCTCTTTCCAATGCTGAACAATGCTTTCCATGAAGAAATTCCTTCTGATGTCCAACGTGAACCTCACCTGGTTCAGCTTGAGGTGATGTCCTCTTGTCCTGTCTGTTGTCCCTCTCCTCCTGAACTGTGGTTACCAAGTGTGCCAGCTTCAGGTTGCTCCATATGGGCCACCCAGTCCGGCTCTACTACCCTTGGAACTGCTCAGGAGAAAAGTCCCACAGCACCAGTTAGTGGTGTGAAGATATTTTCTGAGGTCTGAAGGGAATGCTGAAGTGGTGGCAGAGGAAGACTTCGACTTTCAGGGTGTTGAAGAAGTCAGTGTAGGCTGGGAATGGCTCCCCCAGAAGAATTGCTTCTTCTGCACTAACTCAGTGAAGCCACTGAAGAACTCATCTCTCCTGGTGGTGCCATTCCCAGTCAGTGACCTGGTGGTGTTTTTCCAGCCAGGAATGTTTTGTGCACTTCACAAGTGGGAATGAAATGTTCTGACAATCTGCAAGGTTTGGCTGCTTCTGCAGAGGTAAATACTTGTCTGGAGAGGGCAAAGGTGGGTATTCCTGAATTTACTGAAGTTTATGGTCACCTGGAACTCGCACAGTCCATCCTGTCCTGCTGGGATTCATGGAGCAGGTGTTGGTGAGGCTGTTAACCCTTTCAGCAGCCTGGGGAAAGGGGAGCTGCGTTTTCGTGGAGCTCCTTCCACCCTGTGGTCCCGGGGAACACTCCATGCCCTGTCCCTGATCACCATGGTACCTGTGACCCTCCCCAAGCACAGGGAATCCAGAGTTGTCATGGGGTGATGGATGGGGCCAGTCCTGGACCTTCTCCTCGCACAGGAGGGGTGGGAGGTGGTGGGGTGCCTTGGGATACAGCACAGACAACATTTTGGTGGGTGGAATCCAGCCTGGAATTTCTGTTGTGCCCCACAACTCTCCTTCTTTGGGGGCACCTCAAAAGGTGGGTTGAGCAAGACCCTCTCCCGGCTTCACCCATGTCCTCAACAGGAGGGCAAACTACTCCCTTGTTTGTCTTCCTGGCTCTTGCAGTCCCACTCCAGCTCTTTTTATAGCTCGGGAAGAAGTGCCTTGAGTTTCTGAGTCGTCTGGGAGGCCAAGCACACAGGGAGGAGTCACAGCTAGAAATAGGGCTGCTCTCCGCTCCTGCATTCCAGATTTTTTATTTTTTTAGCTGAAATGTCCAAATTTGAAGAGTCCCATTGCTGCAGGCACAGAGCTGGGAACCATCCACATTTTTTCCATTCACATTGGGTCTTCTTTCTTTTTTGCCTTAGTTCCAGTGCCCTCGCACCAGCCGCTGAGCCTCCTTGGGATGATTTTCCTGGGGAATGGGGTCTGTCAGCCCTTCCTGAGTTTTCTGTAACCCCCAGATTTTACCCCTCAACATGGCTGGTTTGGCAGGAGAACTCCCTGAGGAATTAGTAATGTCTGGGGCATGGAGGAGTTATCGGGTACCTGCCAAAGCTTCTGAGTGGTGAGCAAGGAGCTCAGCCTAAATACCCAGCAATTTCTGCCTACGGGGAGGGAAGAAAAGCTCTGGCAGCATCACAGATGCGAATAAACCAGAGCAAAGGAAAGAGGCTAAATTGTTGGACAAAACCTGTGGTTTCCAGCCCATTATTACCTGGGATTTTGGCTATGGTGCTACGCTAGGGCAGGGGCATGTGGACAGAGCTGCCCTGGCACAGCATCCACAGCATCCTGGGCTTGGCTCCTCTTTCCCATAGGAGCAAGGTATAATTAACTGTGTCACCTCAAGGCTTTTCCATTAATCCCTTAATATTTGGATACCACTGTGGGACATACCGTAGCTGCAATCTCCCCTCTGGGAGTTCTTTTAGCACAGAACCACTTTGGGTCCCTGCTGCCCCTTGTCTGTCAGCCACCAGGGTGCCATGTGTGTGCACCAGCAACTCTGTGAGCTGGGAAAGGGGCATGCCAGGGAAAAATAAATCAGGGATCAAATCTGAACCAATCTTTCTTCTAATCAGCTGTCACATGGAAATGACAATTAGGCACTGTCCCTGATAGATCTTTCATCATTTTAACCCCTTTTCCTCCCTTTCTGCTGCATTCACTAACTCTGGGAGCAGTTGCGGTCCAACTTCTCTTCCCCATCAGCAGAGAAAAGAGATTTTTCACACTGTGGGAATGCGAAGAACTATGGATTCCTATCAGAACAGTGAAGTCTGTCAGGCCCTTTCTTTGTATACTAAACAAATTTTGGGTACCCAGTCCCACCATGTCCAAGGGATTCTTTCTTTCCAGCTGCAGCAGGAAGTGCTGTGATTTCTGCTTGGGGAAATAGCAAGCATCTCATGAATAGAGTGTGTAGCCATGGTGAGGTCTTCTGCTTCTTCTTCCCATGGGTATTTCCATCTCTCCCAGCCCTGGAGGGTAAGGATGGTGCTCAGCTCCTTCCACAGCAATCCCTGGCTGGTCCCACAGCCTGGGTGTTTCAGGACCTGGATGTTTGCGTCTTCCCTGCAGGTGTTCCTGGTCCTGTGTTTAGATTCAATATGCTCTTCCAGAAGGAAGCAGCATTTGGAAATTCCCACCGATTGTCCCCACCATGGATTTGTTTCTCTGCCTCACCAGGGTACAGCAGAGGGACTGGCCATGGTGGTTGGGCTGTACTCAGGGCTCTCTGGGTTGTTTCTGATAATATCGTACAGCAGATTTCTAGCACATTTTTATTTATTTATCCAAAAATGAAAGAAAAAAATGTCCTGATTTCCTGAACGTCATCAGAACACGGAGGATTTTCTCTGCAGAAGTGCTGGGTGCAGCTCCCACGGTCCCCGGGCTGGTGCCTGGCTTAACCATCCATCATCTTCACCGAGGCCACTCTGATTCCCGTGGCTTTTGTGTCCCAGGAGCCTTGTCCCTGTGTCCCTCCACCCAACCGTGTCACCTCCCAGCACAGCATGTCCCCGGCGGGAGGATGTGCCGGGGGCGGGCCGGGGCAGTGGGCCGGGGGATGTGAAGACCAGGGCACCCTGTGCTGGGCTGGGCTGGGCTGGGCTGGGCTGGGCTGGCGTGGCTGACGGTTGCCGAATTGCTGGAAAAGAAGGAAATTGGGTGTGTTTAGTGTCTCTAGAGCCGATTCCTCATGTTTGGGTGTCCCATGTGCCCCTCTGCCAGCGTCGATGGTATTGTTTGTGCTCCACGCGTGGTGATTTGCATTCGAGAGCACAGATTTCCCTCCCACATTAAACCCCGTTTTCCTGGAACAACATGGAAATCCTGGGGCTGCCCTTCCCTCTGCCCTGATGAGCTCTAGCAGGAGCATCCCTGGGGTGCAGAGCCCTTCAGGCACCCCTCTTCGCGCCTTCATCGTGCTGTGGAAGATGTGTCATCCTGCTCGTACGGCCGGAGGAGGCAGGGAACAGAGCGGCAGGCACAGCCCTGCACACTCTGCTCATTCCACCGTGGAATTACACCTGGGGGATGCCTCCCGTGCCATGGGGAGCCAGCGGCTCCCAACGCAGGGGGCATCCCCTGCTGCCAGAGAGGCTCTCCATGGAGCTGCTTCTTATAGTCTGTGCTTATTTCAAGTGCCTCCCATCCGTTTTCGCAATGCTTCCGGAGGCACGGGCATGTTTTCCACACCCAGAGCTGAGTTTCATGCTCTTAGTGCCCCTCGAGCCTCGGTGCTGGGGCTGGCCGAAGCAGGACAGTGCAGCCCTTCTCCTTGGGCTGGGCAAGCCCAAGGGTATGCTGGCAACACTCCAGCTAGTGGTGTTTATTTCCACACAAGGAGAATGAGGAAAACCAAATATTTGTATCTCAGTAAGGGATTTTGCAGCCTTTTGCATGGAATCGTGCCTGCTATTCCCTCCCCGATCAGCTCAGACCGGCAGCAGTAACACATGAAACACAGTTTCGTTTGTGTGCCGGGTTTTTTCCACCCCGGGCTCCACCCTGGTCGCAGCAGAGATCCCTGCTCCAGCCCTGCCGCCTCCCCAGGCCCTTCCCACAGCCAAGGAGCAGGCAGAGTGCCAGCTGCTTCAGCCAGGCAAAGTTATGGGGATGTTGCGGGACCATCACCTGTGGCAGGAGCAGCCACAGAGACTGGAGAGGTGTTGGACGTGGGAGCAGGGACTGTGAAGAGAGCACAAGGAAAGCTTGAACTTGCATAGCAGAGAATCCTGGAATGGTTTGGGTTGAAGGGAATCTTCAAGACCATCTCGCGCCACCCCTTGCCATGGGTAGGGACACGTTCCACTATCCCAGGTTGCTCCAAGTTCTACCCAGCCTGGCCTTGGCCACTTCCAGGGATGGGACAGACACAGCTTCCCTGGGCAACCTGTGCCAGGGCTTCACCATGCTCACAGGGAAGAATTTCTTCCCAATATCCCATCTAACCCTGCCCTTTGGCAGTGGGAAGCCATTCCCTGTGTCCTGTCACTCCAGACCCTTGTCCAAAGTCATTCTCCAGCTCTCTTGGAGCCCCTTTAGGCATTGGAGGGGCTCTAACACCTCCCCAGAGCCTCCTGCAGGTGAACACCCAGCTATCCCAGCCTGGCTCCAGAGCAGAGAGGCTCCAGCCCTTGGGGTTCACCCACGGGGTTTCATCCTGGCACTGGTGCATATGAGGGGATGCCAGGCAGGGAATTTACCATATCATTTGGACACCTATTTGCTCCAACATTTTCCCCTTGGCACCCTGATCCCACTGGGTCTGCTGGGAGAGGGACCAGCCCTTGCCCCCTCTGCAAACCCGCAGCCCTCTGGAGCCCACGGCTCCACAGCCCTTCTGGGAAGCGTCTGTTTGGGACACAGGGAGGTGGTGGACGGGGTCTCAGTAGCCAGGGTGGGGGGAGAGAGCTGGGAAGTGGCCTCTGGGGCCAAAGCAAGCAGCCAAGCCTGTGGGACCACTGGGAGGAGGCAGCATTGCTGCGAGCCAGCATCATCCGCTCTGCTCCAACCTCTCCCTGCGACCACACGGCACTTAAACATGGACAAGCTCAGGGCTGGAAACTGTCTCCATGCTGGAAGTATGTTGCATATTTCCCAAAAATACCTCGGCTGCTGCCCATTAGCCAGAGGCAGGCGCAACATCCCCATACCCCTACAGCTCCAGCACTGCTGAGAGGGCTGCAGGCAGGGGCGGGCCTCATGGGATGTGGTCTGGTGCAGGGAAAACACGTGCTGTGGCATTTCCCGACCTATTGCATCCAGTGGTTTCACTTCAGGCGAGTTTGTTCCCTCTTTGCTATGCGGTTTCAACAAAACTTCACATTTAGGACTTGTGGGAGGTGCTGAGGTGTGTGTGCCTGTACTGGAGCATCCACACAGTTCCCTGCTCCCCTATCCAGGTTCACAAGGATATAAAGCTCAGGAGAAGGTTTGGGAAGGTCCTGGGAGGTGGTTACAGGCTGGGCACTGAGCTGAGCATCACACGTGGCAGTGGTTGCCAGGCTCTGCTGTCTCAATTCAAGGGACAAACAAAAGCAGATAATGAAAGTGATTCCTCTGATGGGGCAATTGAAGGATCACCTAAGGCAAATATGTGGAGATTCATGAGGACCTCACTATGCTTTGGGAGAGGGAGGAAGGCACCTGAGGGCAGATGCTGAATGTGTTTTGGCACTGTGCTTCCCGTGAAGCTTCAACTCCCCATTTATGAAGCCTCCAGGGCAGAACTTGGCAACTTTAAAAGGAAATGAGTGGGAGATGTGTTTTATGGCTTCAAACTGAAAGAGAGTAGGTTTGGATTGGGTGTTAGGGAGGAATTCTTCCCTGTAAGGGTGGTTGCCCAGAGCAGCTGTGGCTGCCCCATCCCTGGCAGTGTCCAAGGCCAGGCTATATGGGGCTTGGAGCACCCTGGGACAGTGGAAGGTGTCCCTGCCCATGGCAGGAGGTGGAATGGGATGAGCTTTAAGGTCCCTTCCAACCCAAATCCTTCTGGGATTCTATGATTTATCAATAATCTTCTGAGTCACTGATGGCACTGATCCAGATATGGAAGGGCTGCAAGTAGAGAAGGGAGGACAAAGTTGGGGGCTGTTGATGGTGGGGTCAGTGGACTCATGGCTGGTGGTAAATGTCCCCACAGATGGGGAGAGCTATTGGGGGCATTGACCCCTGTAAATTTTGGGGCTTGCAAGGTGGTGGGTGACATTGGAGCTCCAGTTGCTCTGAGCCCAGGGAGCAGCGAGGGTCAGACATGGCAGGATGAGCCAGTTCCCAGTGCAGTTGTCTCCTTTGCTGACCTTGTTTCCTTCTTCTGGGCGTTGGCTCATCTCGGTGGTGTCAGCGTGAGGCAAGAAGGAAGCGACACCACAATAGAGCATTGTGCGTGTGCAAAGGAAGAGCCAGCCTGGGCTTCCCAGGAGGGTTCTCAGATAACCTGCATGTAAGGGTGGGACCACAGGGGACCCAGGAGACATCTGCAGTGATGGGCAAGTTGTCACATAGAGGTAAAGTGTGCAGGTTTACATCCCACCTGTGCCAGCCCCTCACCTCCCTCATGGTCCAACATTTCTTCCCCACATCTAACCTGACCCCTCGTTCAGATTAACATCATTGTCCTGTCGTGGGACCCCAGAGGTGGAGACAGCTCCAGGGGGGTCTCAGAAGATACTTGGCATTTTGGGCTGTCAGTACACATGGCTGGATCATGTCCCATTTGTCACCTGCTAGAATCCCCCAGTCCTCCTCCACAAGGTCACCTCCATCTTCCATCCATCCATCCATCCATCCATCCATCCATCCATCCATCCATCCATCTGTCCACCATCTATGAAATCAGTGATGGTGGAATACACTGAATCACTGTGGAATCAGTGGATCCAGGATATGGAGAGGCTGCAAGTGGAAAAGAGAGGACAAAGTTGGGGGGCCATTGGTGGGGGTAAATGGCCTCATGAGATGCTGAGAGTGTTTATCCTCACAGGGGTTATCCTCTGGGGTCCCCACAGACTTCCCTAGTCTCTTCTGGCACTAGGGACTGCCTTGGCCCAGGTCCATGATCTTGCCCTTGGCCTGACTGAACCTCCTGAGGCTCCCATGGACCCACTGCTCCAGGCTGTCTAGCTCCCTCTGGATGTCCTCCCTTCCCTCCAGTGCAACGATGGCACCACTCAGCTCAGTGTCACCCTTTCTATGGGTTCCCAACCCTCCGCACCAGGTAGGAACTGGGAGTTTCATCTGCCCCTGGTTTGGATGGGAGGATCTGCCTGTCTCCTTGCAACATTGGCAGGAGTTGGAAGCAGCAAGGGGGGAGGATGCTGCTTATGTCACCTCTCTCTTTCCCTCTTGCATTTTTAATCCCATTGGCATTGTATTACTGCTCTCTGAGCTCCTGCTCACCTTGGCACAGCCCCACTGAGCCGTGTTCCACGGGGCTGTGTGGTTGCTGTAACACCAACAAGGATGGATTGAACAAGGAGCTAAAAATACCAAATGATCAATAATGGCACCATGAACCTGGCT
>VZRR01005875.1:54067-76330 GCA_013398015.1 Oreocharis arfaki | reverse complement strand
AAAGAGATGGAGATGAGGAAAGGGAAGAGGGTGGGATGGGAAAGGCGTTGGGAAAAGGAAAGAAGATGGGAGAAGGGAAAAGGGATGACAAACGGCATGGGAGAAGGGGAGAGGGGGTGGGACAGGGAAGGGGAAGGAGAAGGGGATGGGAAAGGGAGTGGAATAGGGATGGGACAAGGGGAAGGGGACGGGGAAGGGGATGAGGATAGGAAATAGAATGGAAATAGGCAAGGGGATGTGGAAGTGGATGGGACAAAGAAGGGGGAAGGATAAAGAGAAGGGGAAGGGGATGGGATAGGGACAGGAAAAGGACAGGATGGGGGTGGGAAATAGGTGGGGACCACAGAATCAGAAAAAAACTCGTTAGTGCCACGCAGGTGATGTATTTGGAAAGAATTCACCTTTATTTCTAGAAATCCCCCAGAAACTCGCAACCAGAAAATGAAGATTTCAGAGCAGTGTCCTTAGGTCCCAAAGAATCTCCTGCTTATTAAAAAAACCCCTTTTTCAGTTAAACCCCAAGCTAATGATGCTCTGTTTTACCCTTGCAAGGAAAGGGCACATTCACCTCTCAGGATGCTCAGCTGCTCTCTCTGAAGGGGCAAATCACAGCTCAGCGACTGAATTACCTGTGGCACTGCAAGGATTTTTCTACCAGCACCCAACAGAGGAGCCCAGCTGTGTCAGAGGCTGCCAGAAGGTCTGGGAACATTATTTCCAACTTGCTGAAAGTTTAATCATTGCCAGCTCCTAGGTGCTACCAGCACCACCACTCCCAAATTCTCCTGCACAGAGCTGGGGCTGGATAATCTGGAATTTAACAAGGTTTAACAATGATGAGAAACCAAAACATCACCAATTATCTCCTGGCATTGCTGGTACAGTGAAATAATTACAAAATGACATCGAGCTGACATTCCTGCCACTCATCCCTGCTGAACGTGTGATCATCAGACAGGACAAACAGCAAGGGCAAGGCATGGCCTGAGTCCTCATCGTGTGACCACTGATTTGGTGCTGGTTTGAGTCAGGAATCACCAATTTAGTGCACTTCAAAGAGTCATTTTCAAGAGTTGTTTACATTTCTATAGAGTTCTTTTCAAGGTGGTCGAGCGTTTCTCACTCTTGATTTTGGAATTCTGAGAATAATGGAGATTCCTGTAAAAATAGGAGTTCAGCTTTCTGCCCTGCCAGGTGTTAGGGCTCTACAAGGACCTGAGAAAGTGCACCATGAATCCATCAGTCCCACCACACAGGAGTGGGAAAGTTCCCTTTGGTGGGATCATAACTCTGGCCTGAGCAGTATTTTCTGAGATCCTGAGCTTTCTGTCATTTCTGCAGCATGAAGCTCAGGCAAAGCATTAACACCCAACCCTTTGGTCTCTCCAGTTGAGCCTGAACGACCTCCTGGGTCCCTCAGAGGCCCAGGTGGTGCCCACACAGAGGCTGAATCTGCTCAGAGCTCTGTTCCTGCTCTGTGAGCTTCGCTTTCACTTTTGACAGCTGGAAATGAAACGAGTTGTATAATTGTCAGATGACTGCCTCGGAGCAGGCGTGATCAGGCTGGGCCTGTGACTCACAAAAAGCTCTCCAGAAAGCACAGAAGAGAGGAGATAACTTTCATGCTGCTGTCGAACCGGCAGCTAATCCAATTAAAGAGAGGACACGGGAATGCAGGATACACCCCTGGCCCATCAGGGCTAACACCTCGTGTCTTGCAGAGCTCAGGCCTTAACACTTCAGCAGAAAATAAATACGAGGCACCAAATCTCTTGCTAATAGTGCTGTGCTCTCTGTGATAGAGGAAATAGCCTTGCTGGCCCCTGCGGGGAGCTGAGAGTGTCCCGAGGCATAAAAGCTGCTCACCCTTTTCTTCGTTTACACAGCAGTTACCACACAGGGAATAAGCAAACCCTCTGAAAAAAGCCATCCTTTGAGGTACAGCAGCAATGCTTCTTGCTTGTCTCAGGGAATTCTGAGAGCTTCTCACACTCTGGGTGCTCAGCAGATCGGTGTTTGTGTGAGGAGATGGGACAAAAGGGGAACCAAAGCTCTGAGCACCCACCCGGAGGTTTCCTGGGTGCTTTTTTGTCATCCACCTGCAAGGATTTATCTGGAAAAGAACAAAATTTCACAGGGAGGATTGTTGGCGTGATTGGCATCGGTGCAGAGGATGAACTGAACATGGAAATGATCCCAAAACAGAAGGAGAAGCAGAGAGGTGTCACTGCAGCTCAGGATGGAGAGGCTGTGGGCTGGCCGCCGAGCTGGGGGTGTGAGCAGGACCCAATCCAAGTCAGGTTAAACTTCTCCTGGATCTCTGCTCTGGAAGATCTGCAAGGGTTTTTTTTCCCGTTTATTCTCCCTCTGAGTGCAGTGACTGAGAAGGAAATGGAGCCACCAAACACTAGAGGGAAGCAAAAGACTTCGACTGCAGCAACCTCTCTGCAAAGCTCCCGGGGCTGCCCCTGGAGCTGAACACAAACAAACCTGGGGGGAAATGACAGAGGGGGATTGCAGGGACATTCCCAAACCCCCTCTTCATGTAGGAATGTGTGGTCAGGAGGGATATGGCCCTACAGGGAGGGGAAAGAGGATAGAGGACAACACTTCGTGCTGGTTTTCAGACACTTCCATGGGATGCAGACCTCATCAGGGATAAATTCATTGAGTTGATCCCAGCTTCTCATCGTGACTCAAGCTCTTTTCTTTCCTCAGCTCTTCCTACCTCTCCTCAGCAGCTGCAGCACTTTTTTAAAAGAAGGGAGAGTCACACTTGAACAATTTCCCTGCAGGAACTGTCTCTAGAGCAGCTCATCTGCTGAGGGCCGCATGCAGACCTCTAGGAAATGGAAGGTTTTTGCCTGGAAATGTGTATTTCAGTCTTTATTCTACTTCTCTCAGGTCCCCAGTGTTTCTTCTTCCCCTCAGAAATTTGTTTTAATGACTTACAAGTTCCTCCCCCCTGCTAAAACTCTCCCCAGACTGGGAGGCAGAAAGGAAGCAGGGACGAGCTGGACTTCAGACGAGTGGGTGACAAAAAAAACATTTCATTGCAGTGGTCTGCTGCTGTGCTAAATGAGCTTTTCCTCATTCCCAGCTGCTCTCCTGGAAAATCAGATCCCTTGACAGAGAAAAGTAAAAACGCCTCAGAAATAAATAACCAACAGGGCCTGGACTGGAGGCTGCAGCAGAGACCAGTGAAGGCCCACAGCAGCTCCAGAAAGGGTGATTTGGGGGGTGGTTGACCCCAGAGAAGAGGTGCTGTGGAATGGCAGTGGGATTTCCACCAGGGAAGAGGGAAAATGACACTTTGACCAGAGCTGGCCGAGCTGGTCAATAATCCTAGTTTGCTAAATGCACTTTTTGGCCACTTTTTGGGTTTCATATCCCTTGATCCTTCAAATCCTTGCCCCTGCAGTGTCCAGGCAAGCTGCAGTGGGAGCTGTTTCCATCAGTGTCCCTGGAAGAACTGTGCAGTGCCAGCTGGGATAGTGCTCAGGGGGTGGAAGGCCTCCAGCAGCAGAATGCACAGCAGGAACTTTGCAAGGTGTTACAGTTCTGCAAGGAAAAGAGGAATTCGGGCTGGCAGGGAGATCTGTCTTCCAGCAGGATGTGTTATCTTCCCTTCTGGAGCTGCAAAGTTAAATCCTCTGGCAGGCAGGGCTGCCAGCCTTCCTCTCTGATGGCTGGGTTTGAGCTCCATCTCCAGCTGCAGCTCTGTTTGTTATACAACACTTCTGGAGAGCTAAAACCCCTCTGTGGGCCCTGTGAAATGATGATGTCCCATGTGGAAAGCTTATTGGAACCACTGGAATCGCCTCTTGGATCCAACGTGCACTTTGTCAGGCACTTTGGGATGCTCTGAGATGAAACACCCTGCACAGCTATTGGGAAGAATTAGCTAATGCTGGCTGATAGCTGAAGAGAGCACCTCCAAAAAGGGCAAGAAATAAAATCAACCTGAGCTGGAAACTCCATTTTATTCTCCTTTATTTCTTAAATGTTAGGAGAGTCACACAGATGAAAGGTGAAAAGTTAAGCGACGATAATAATGAGAATTAATTCTGTTACAATAAAGAAAAAACCTAAGATTTACGGAGGAAGTTCTTAGTCTGGACAGTGTGCACAGAGCTGAAAAGAGGGGGCTCTAGTTCTAGTTTTAGTCTCAGTTTTAGCCCCTTTTAAGGTCACTGCCAAGCACCCTTTCCTTGTCCCACACCAAGAGCTCACAGCCCATTTATTACCCTAAAAACCTTTGATTTCTCTGCCCCCATCGAGGTAAAATTCTCACTGAGGAGCTGTACAAATACTGGGGATTATTATTAGTAGTAGTATTTTAACTAATTGGGTATAAAATCCATGTCTCAGGAAGCCAGGGAGACTGTGATGGGGCAAGGAAGGCAAAGGAGTTTTGTCAAAGTGCAGCAATTCATTGGCACAGAGAGAAAACGGCTTTGAGCAACTCAGGCCAAGTGCTACACACATTTAAAAATTGATTTTCCACAAGAGGCAAGTCCCAGATCAGGGAGAGAAAGGCTGAGGTGAGAAAAGGACAGAGAAAACCAAATTGTTTGGGAGGGCACTGAGTCTGTGGCAGAGTGGGAACAGGGAGCAGCGTTCCTGCCCCAGCCCAGGGGGGAATTCCATGTGGAACCCTCTCCTTTCCATGAATTCCATGTGGAACCCTCTCCTTTCCATGAATTCCACGTGGAACCCTCTCCTCTCCATGAATTCCACGTGGAACCCTCTCCTTTCCATGAATTCCATGTGGAACCCTCTCCTCTCCATGAATCCCATGTGGAACCCTCTCCCTTCCATGAATTCCATGTGGAACCCTCTCCTTTCCATGAATTCCACGTGGAACCCTCCCACTTCCATGAATTCCACGTGGAACCCTCTCCTTTCCATGAATTCCACGTGGAACCCTCTCCTTTCCATGAATTCCACGTGGAACCCTCTCCTTTCCATGAATTCCATGTGGAACCCTCTCCCTTCCATGAATTCCATGTGGAACCCTCTCATTTCAGTGGCTTCTCACCAGGCTTTGAGGGCAAACAGCCTTCACCAATTCCTCTGCCTGAAGAAATAACCAAACTGAACTCTTCAGCTGTGTTTTTCTCTTGGTTGCCCAGCAGTCTGGCCTGGCTCTCTCTCAGCCAGAATTTAAATTTGATAAATTACAGAGTGGCTTCTGGTGAAAGCCACGCTGGTGATCTCCAGGCCAATCACACAACATTCCTCTCCTGAAGGAAAAAGGGCCAGAATCCCACCCCAGCCTCCCCAGGGAGGGTTATCCCAGGCCAGAATCCCACCCCAGCCTCCCCAGGGAGGGTTATCCTGGGCCAGAATCCCACCCCAGCCTCCCCAGGGAGGGTTTTCCAGGGCCAGAATCCCACCCCAGCCTCCCCAGGGAGGGTTTTCCTGGGCCAGAATCCCACCCCAGCCTCCCCAGGGAGGGTTTTCCTGGGCCAGAATCCCATCCCATCCTCCCCAGGGAAAGATTTCCTGGCTATAAATCCCAACCAGTGATCAAAGCAAGGATGAGGAACTCAGAAAGCCCTTCCTAGCCCTTGTTTCAGAGAACATATTAATTTTTTCCCCCCCTTAAGCTATTCTGCAGCCCAGGAGTCAGATGAAATATTGAAATGCCTCTGGAGTTTGTGAGTAACCCCACTTTGAGCTGGTGTCTGGGTGAGCTGTGCTGAGCAATTGGAGCTGGCAAGGAAAAATCTCCAACCTTTGACTCACAGACATGAAAAGGAGGGAGAGAGACATTAATGACAATTATTTGAGACTGTGCCACCCTGATGGAATAACCAGCAGAGCCTCCTGCACCTGCAGGAATGCAGCCTGGGTTTCAGGGCAGGGTAAGAATCCCTCTCTGCTTCGGGGAAGGGCAAAAAGAGGTTTGGGATCAACCCCAGACTTTTCCTCTGCACTAATCCTGGGCACTTTTTGGGGTGGATTTTTAGTGAGGATAAAGGTGATTAATTACAAATCACAGAAATCCCTCTGGAGAGCAGTGGAAGGGCTAGGAAATAAAAAGATGAGGATGTGCCCAGCTGCAGCTTAGGAAGGATCAGCTCCACCCCTAGTTCTGTTCTATTATTAATATTGTTACTGCTTGAAGGCATTAAAAACAAGGGCCCCCAATAGAATTATTCTTTAACACAACCCCCACTAACAGACACAATAATATCCATAAAAATGGGCTATTTTTCATTAAAAGTGCATTGTTGTGACATCCCACCTCGTGAAGAGCCAGCACAGCTCCTCTGGAGGCCTCACCCACCACGTTTTTGGCAGAGCTGAGCCCAGCTTTGGAGGAACCATCCCACCCAGTGCAGTGCCCTGGGCCCTGCTGAGCCCTGCCACACCCAGCACAGATCCCTGGTGCCCGTGGCAGGAGGGACAGGGGGTCTGGAATGGGATTTGGATGCATTGGCATCAGTCAGACAGGATGCCCACGGTGGCAAGAAAAGGGCAGGGCTGGGTCTTGGAGATGCTGCCCCAGCTCCATTCACACAAGTGCCCCCCTCTGCCACTCCCTCCTTGGCCACCCTCACACAAGTCCCTGTGACCACCCTCACAACAGTAGGAAGGACCTTCCTTCCATGCCCCAAGAACTGATAATATTCTACAGCTTCCCTGAAGTTTTGACTTGCTTGGAACCCAGCACTGAATTTCTCCCAATTTTTTGGCAGCCCCACCTGACCCCATTCAAATGTAGAACCCCCCCTTTCAGCCCACAGCCTCACTGCCTCAGGAATCCACTCAAAATCCATGGAAATGGGCTCATCCTGCTCCTGGACTCCCTGTCAGAGCCCCTGCTCCATGAAAATTCCTGTTGCTACTCCAGCTCCTCATGGAGCTGCTCCCTTTAACCACCTCCCTGTGCTGGGGTCATACCTTTGGTTTGATGTGCTCTGTGTGCCCTGGATCCACCCCAGGGCTGCAGGAAAATCCCATCCCAGGTTCCACACAGGAGCTCAGCCCCCTCCACAACATTCCTGGTTCTGATCTAACTGAAACTGGCATTTACAGCACTGCAACTCCATCCATCAAACGCCTGCTCCTGCCAAATCTCATCTGGGCTGCACTGAAACAGAAACAAATCAACAAACACGGGGTGAGAAACAGGATTTCAGCTCTGAGCTGAGCCCTCACTCATCGGTGTGCTTCCCTTTCCCTGTAAAATGAGGATACTGCCATCTTCCCATTGATAAAATGAGGACACTGCCATTTTCCCGTTGATAAAATGAGGATACTGCCATTTTCCCATTGATAAAATGAGGATACTGCCATTTTCCCGTTGATAAAATGAGGATACTGCCATTTTCCCGTTGATAAAATGAGGATACTGCCATTTTCCCATTGATAAAATGAGGATACTGCCACTTCCCCGTTGATAAAATGAGGTTTCCCAGTGCCATTTGTGAGGGCTGTGCTCTTTGTGCTTCACCTGGAGCGTGCAGAGTGCTGGGTGACACTGATTTATGCCAGCCTGGGAGAGGGATCAGCCTCTGCCATTGTTATTCTGATGGATTCACTGCGTGGAAAAACGCCTGGTGTAATGATGGCTCGGGATTAGTGATGCAGGTGGTTTTATTTAAAGCCATAACATCAAAGCAAAACGTCTGCTGATTCAGCTCATAAAAATCGTCGATGCATAAAAACCCAACAATAATTGTCAAGAAAGAAGAAGGGGAAGGGAGGAGTGGGAGAACAGAGGAAGGAAAGGCAACCCGACCCCATAAATGCACACAAGACAGTTTAACTCTTTCAAGAAGCATTTGCACCCTTGTGTGGGGGAAAAGTTGATGTGGAAGGAACTCGATGGGAACTGGAGGGAGATGGAATTAAGAAAAGGCATCTCTCTTCCACGTTTATCTATCTTGGATGGGAGCTTCTGGTCCAGCCAGCAGCTTGGGAATGTCTTCATTTACAATATTCCTTCCTGAAATCTGAAAGCAAAAGGAAACGGGGGTCAGCACCTGGAGAGAGATTCCAAACCATTCAAAAGGGCACAAAAAAATCTGCATTTCTCTCTAAAGTGACCATTTGCAGTGCCCCACATCCCTGATATCCCCTCACAAACCACCCCAGTGAGACAGACCGTGGGTAAATTATTGCCCAGATCAACTCTGCAGGAGAAAAAGCCACGAGAATTCCATCAGGGACAGCAGGTCAGGGGCAGCTCCTGGACTCTCCAGCCCATCCCCTGCTTGGTGTCACTTCAGCCCCATTTATTATCTCCTAATTCCTCTGGAATGAGTTCATGGGATCTCACAGCTGATTACAAGCCCTGCTTGACACAAGTGCAGCCCTACAAAGGGAGGCACAACCCTCGGGATTAATGCTGGATAAGCAAGAGGAGTCTCAGCCCCCAGGGAGGGAGAGTTGTTTGCTTTCCTTGGATGAGGTAACTGCCCATTACCCATCAATTAATTCAACTCCAAACACTCTCTCTGCACAGTTTTCTGCACCAACACCACGCCAGGACATTTTTGGGCTCCATCTCCCTCCCTCTGAGGTTCCAGCAGAGCAGGCACCACTCCAGCCCTGCCAGGCTTTCTTTTTCCAAGCAAGAAAAATTCCAATTTGTGCCATGCCAAGAGCTTTTAAAAGCCTAATCACTGCTTGCATCTTGTGGCTCCGTGATGAAAGGATGGGAAGGGAGCTGCCTTCTCATCCCTGCTTTTGCCATGATGTTTCTCATTCCTCCTCTGGCTTGGTTGCTCACTGATGGACTGTTCCTCCCTCCTGCTGCCCATCAGAAAGTCCCTCCAGCCACCAATTAGGGGGAAGAAAAGTCATGATTACCTTTGTCTAAATCGATGTTCTTTGCTGGGAAGCTTCTGGCTTGCTCAGCCTTCTCCTTCAGGATGTTGTTCTTGTAATCTGTGCAAGGGAGGAGCAGAATTCACACAGGCATTGGGGTATTAAAAGAAAACAAGAGTTTTACGAGCAAGGCAGAGGTGATCAGTCCTTCCTCGATGTGCTCTAGGTCTGGCACCTCTGATTTCTAGGAATTATTTGTGGAGTTACTCAGCAGGAAAACAGCTCTGACTTCATTTTAGCCCCTGGCATTAATCAGTTGTGCAAAGTTCAGCTCCCTGCTCCTCACAGGCACCACAGATCCTTTCCAGCTCTGGATTATCTCCTCACAGCTCACCTGGAGGTGACTGATGCAATTACCCAGAGAATTTTCCCCTGCTGGGACACTCAGAGAAGGATTTTTGTAACCCACCTCCTGCAATTCCTTTCTTTACTTCCTATTTTGTCTCTCTCTTGTTTATTGGGGCCTTTACAGGAATTCTTGGGACCTGAGGTTTGCCAGCTTATTCTTTTAAAGGTTGTACTTTTACTGGGGATGCAAATAAGAGAATCAAAGGGACAATTATTTCCTGGATTATCAAGCATGTTGCCTGGCAAGTTGCAGCAGGTGTGAGCCAGGCATCATGGCAAGGCTTCAGGAATCTCAGGGTGGTGCAGACAAGAGCATCACTTCTGTGGAGTGGATTCGCTCCAGGTCCCAGCAAGAGCCACCCCCTGATCAATTATTGCCACAAAAAAACTCAAGGCTGCACCTTCAAACCCCACAGGGAGCAGCATCCATCTTCAGGAATGCTGGGAATTCCCCAAATCAGCCCTAAATATCCCCATAAAACCACTTCCACAGCGTGAGATGAGCTTCCTTCCCCTCCTTGCAGTGTCTTTCATTTTACCACGAGTTCCAGGGGGATTTGTGTTTTCTCTTTTGTACCTCAGAGCTTCTGCTGCAAATTTTCTTCCTCTCACTCTCTGTTTCTCTGCCCTAATTGCTCTCACAGATGTCGACAGAAGGCCCAAATGCTCACTCAATGATCTGACAACCAGGGAGGGGGAAATCAGAAAGCTGAACCAAACTGGATTCCACAGAAGGTGGAGGCAATGAACTCAGCTCGCTCAGGACTTCTCTTTACCCAATTTTGGTCAAATAAAGTCCATACCCACTTCCAGAGGGTAAGGAACAGGTTGAGTCACTACAAAATACCCAAGTGGCATTAGAAATTTCAGACTTACAAGGATTTAGCCCTGGTTTGGTGGCCAGGGATACCTACCCAGCCTGATGTCTTCACTTTTGTGTGGGGTCAGATCTGTCGTGTCCACTGTAAATTCTTTAAGATTCACATCCTTCCTGAAAAGGGAATAATGAGAGAAAATGGTATTGTCCCATCCTTTAACAACTGGCTCCTTTCACATTTTTTCACAACAGCTTTTCTTCCTTAGAGAATTTAGTTAATTTTAATTGGTTTTTTTCCCCCACATGTTTGTCTAGAGTTTAGAACAATGGGCAGCCAATCTCTACTGGAATTTCCTTCTCTCTTCCACTTTAACAATATCAAATAAGATCTGGAGGAGCCCAGGTCCATGATCTTGACCCCTCCTCACAGCATTATTCCTTCACCACCAGCTCCCCAGGACATCTCACACAAACTCCACCCGTGAATCAGTTCCCAAAGTATAAAAGGAGGAAATTCAATTGCCAAACCAGCCCTACAAACCATTTTCTCCTTCCACTTCCCCCTCCTGACCAGATCCTCAGCTGCTTTAGGCTCCTAGCTGAGGAGAGGAGCCACGAGTTCATTTTTATGCATTCTAAACCTAATTAATAAACTCTGGGATTGTACTTACTCTCCGTATTTCTTCACATTGTATTCATAACCTAAACAGGAGGAAAAAGCAGAATGAGCAGTCACAGCCAGCCCAGACACATTCCTGGGGTTTGCTTTTTGTGTGGCACCCCACACCAGTGCTGTGGGTGTCACCCAGAGATCCCAGTGCCCCTTTATGGAATCCCAGAGTCACCCAGCACAGCAAGGCCTTGGACACCTGAGTTCCCAAGGGACAAATCCCACTTGTGAAGGGCTTTTCTTCTCCCTTCCACAGAGCAACTCAGCAAGTCATGAGTGGGATTCAGCCAAAGCTTGGACTTGGAAGTCTTTTCCAATCCCATTGAGCCGTGAAATCAAGGCCTGGACGTTTTTACACCACACCAGCGAATCTCTTGGTGAACCAACCCTGCAAATCCTCCCCAGTGGGCAGATTCCTGCTTTCCCAGGAGGGGATCCCTGCCTCCAGCACTGTGTTCTGCAGGAATGATTTGCAGAACAACATCCCAGGATGTCTCTCCAGGCAGGACCAGCTTTCCCTGGACTCACCTCTCTGCCGGCGCCTGCGGGTGACGAGGACCACGATGATGAGGAGCACGAGGAAGAGCAGCAGGGTGGCCAGGATGTAGCCCAGCTGCTGGAAGAAGTGCATCCTGCTCTCAGGAATGATGACATTGATGACATTGTGGCCCCTGACCACGTTTGGATCTGAGGGAAGGAAAGCAGCGGGGATCACTGGGAGTGGCATCCACAGAAAAGCAGGATCACAGGTGGGAGTGTTTGGGGAGAAATTCTTCTGAGTTGTAGGAATTCAAGGGCAAATCAGTGCCTGATTTACACCACCCTGCACCCCTGGCAGGTGGGAGAAGCTGTGCTCTTCAGCAGGCCATGATTCCCAGGATTTAACAGGATGCTGCACATCCCTTCCCTGCCTGGCCCTCAGCAGAGGGGAATTTCAGAGCAAAGCCATCCCAGCCAGCCCCAAACCTCCCAGAGGGTAACACAACCCAAACTTCCCTCCCCAAACCTCCCAGAGGGTAACACAACCCAAACCTCCCTCCCCAAACCTCCCAGAGGGTAACACAACCCAAACTTCCCTCCCCAAACCTCCCAGAGGGTAACACAACCCTCCTCTGGGTCCCTCACAGCACACACCCCACACTGCTCTGCCTCCAGACAGCAGAGCATGCAGCAGCCCCTCCCTGCCAAGGGTTATAATTTACAGAGTGGGAAGAGTTTTCAGTGCCAAAGAATGAGTTTCCTTTGAAATGAAATAAAAATCGATAAAATAAATAAACCCCCCCCCCAAACACACACAGAGAAAAGCCAAGATTCCACTCCTTTTGTGGGTGCAGCAGCATTTCAGTTCCACAGCACAGGGGGGAAGGGGAGCTCAGAACTTTTATGTGGAACATTTTTTTTTTGTAGATCTCAACTAAATAGGTCAATGTTTTACACATGTAAAGAGGAAGTCACTTCTCTGCTTGCAACAGTCAGAGGAATGGACAAAGCCAGCCCAGGCACAGATGGAATCCCACAGGACTGTGCTGGGAGAGGGTTTTTTCCCTTCAAAACAGGGCTGAAATGACACCTTCACCCCTTAGGGAATGTTCACAGAGCACCAGGCAAGAAAAGGATGGAGCCCTCACCTCTCATTCCCTTGGGAGCTCCCCCTGCTAATTATCCAGAGGTAATAAGGGGAGAAGTGAGGGGAAATAACCCAAAAGCCACAGTACCCTTCAGCAGATGTGCTCTGACACTTCTGGAAGTGCAGGCACAGGGACTGGTTCCAATTTTTTAGGCAGTTTGTTTCTTTCCAGCGTTTAAAAACACCAACCCGGCGAAAATAAAATCAAATAAGGCAAGAGTGGATTGAAATAAACACTCTGAAACCAGAGCTGATTGTTTGCTAATGCCAACAGCACTCCTAGAAAATCAAAAAGCTCCAGCAAAGTGCTCCACTCCAGCAATACTCTGCTTTTTACTGGGATTTCCAGATGCCCTGTGCTCCCTGGATGCAGTGCTAGAAAAACCATGGGGTTTTCAGCACTGCCAAGCTAAAAAACATCAACCCAAACCAAAAAGCCACTTGCAAAGCTGCAAACAGCACATGTGACAGCTCTGCTTTGTCACATCCCTGGCTGCTGGAAGGCCATAATGAGATGGTGCCACGGCAAACAGAGGGATTCTATTCCTGGCTTTTTGCTTTCCCACAGCACTGCAAGACGGGGGTAGGAGCTGGGTTAAACTTCAGGCAAAGCTGGAGAGGTCACTGCAACAACAAACAGTGGAAACAGGGATTTAATAACTTCAGGCAATGGAATGGATCCCATTTCATAATTGGGGAAGCTGAGGCACAAAGGAGCAGCTCAGTGCCAGCAGAGAATGGCAGTGCCCAGAGCAGGATCTCACCCAGCCTCCCCTCCTCATCCCACACCAGAGCTTAAGCTGAGGAGATGAAGGTTTATCCTGTAACCAAGATCTGATCTCTCAGCACATCTCACGCCCAGCTGCCCCAAATTCACTCCCAGGACACTTAAACCACTGAAAAATAAATCCTGATTTTGGGGAGGGTGGAACTTACACCAGAGGTGCCTTAACATGAGTTTGGGAAAGCGTCAAGGACCAGATTCTTCTGCTGGAAAAAGTGGAGAGCTCTCCACAAACCTGGACACGAACCAAGGGTTGCCAATATTTCAGCACTAATCAGGAGACACAACAGATGCCATTCTTCAGGGCAAACCCTGAGTAAAAATGCTCCAGGTAGTGGACACCCACCACCCTGACAGTCCTGAGCCTGAGAGCAGCACTGAGCCCCTGCTTCTATTCCAAACAGGATGAACTTTCCTGTCTGGGAATGGCTCTGGAGCTTGGAGCAAGGCCAGGAGCTGTGGCTGCTGCCTGAAAAAAAGCTCCTTGGTTTGCTTTTGTTGTCTCCCCGTTTATGTCGTGTTCCCCAGAAGAATTCCAGGCAGTTTTTCAGGGAATGGGGCAATGCCTCAGCCTCCCCTGCTGCACCCAAGCAGGGCAGGTCCCAGCAGGAGAGGGCTGGAAAAGGAAACCTCCGGATGTCCCCACTCCTGGCACATTCCCATGGACTCAGCACATTTTTGTGTGTGGTGAGGGGTCGCTGCCTGCAGGGGACAGGGCTCGTCCCAAAGCTGCTCTGTGTGACAGTGGAAATGGCTTTTGTCAGGAAGGGAAATTCCTCCAGCACTGAGGAGGCCAAACTCACACAGCCCCGCCGGGTTAAATCACTCAAGAGATTCCAGCTCATCCCTGAGCAGGTAGAGAACTACTCAGGACAACATCCAGGAAAGAGAGGAATAAATTCCTGGGTGGACAGCTCTGGAAACAAGATCTGGTTTCCATCTGTGGATAAGGCTCAAGGGCTGTGTGCAGGAACTCTGATATTTGGACGTCCTGCTCTCCAGCCATCTCTCCTCAGCACTGCCTAGGTTTTCTGGACAGCAACCTTAGCCCCAGGGAAAAAGTTTAGGTTTCTATGACTGGAGAAAGCCAATTTCTACAGGAGAATAAACCTATTTAAAAATGTATGAAGCAAATCAAAATTCTATATTAAACAGCCAATAAATATTAAAACACGATGAATATTTTAAAGTGCTAATAAAGAACTATACCCAAAGGACCTTAAAAAAATATATTAAACTTGGGATTTTTGTTTTCTTTTTCTGCCTGAACGAACAGTGATGGTTTTGAGTTTGGACAGGCTGAGAGATGAGAGCTCAGTGCAGTGGAAAATATGAAAATTGGTTTATGGCACACACAAAAAAAAAAGCAAAAAAAAAAAAAAGAAAAGCTGAAGGGTGGAGGAGAATTCCTGGTGGTTGATTTTGCACGGTCTGGCACCTCTCACAGCCCAAACATCCGTGCAAAGGAGGAGAGAAACTCCGGTGAGAAGAGCTGTGACAGCAAAGGCAGGGCAGCACCAACCCCCTGCCCACACCTTCTCCTGATCCATAAACGCGCGGAGGAAAGGGAGCCCACAAAAAGGGAAAGGCAGCTGTACAAAAGCACCACACAAACCCAGCTGGGTTTGCCTCGGGGCCTGCCAGCAGTGCAGAACTGCCCCGGACCAGAGGGCACAGGAGCTGCCCTGTGCCCACAGCGCTGCACGAGGGGGCCTGCCCCCGGAGATGGGGGACACCCCACAGCACCCTCAGCGCCCTGTGCAGCTCCAGCTGCACCCAGCTGATGAAAACAGCTTGGGAACAACCAGCACCAGGCTGGCTGAGCTCTTTTAAGAGCCCAAAGCTGCGACTTCGCCTCATTGCACGAAAAACCCCCTCCGCGGAAAAGTCCACAAACGAAGCGGAGGAACCCCGCGGTTTTTATACAACCCAAAAAGCAGCGAGTCTGGCTTTTCCCAGCGGGATTTCCCCACACCCCCCCCCCAAGCAGGAGTAGGCCCCTCACCTGCAGCCGGGGCCAGGCCGTGCGTGCTGCTGTTCACCACCTTGCTCTCGCCCGCCGGCTCCCTCACGGAGACGTGGTAGATCCTGCGCTCGTGCAGGCCGCAGTAATGGTGGTGCAGGTGGCACGAGTAGGTGCCCTCGTCGGCGCTCTCCAGGTGGGAGACGCGCAGCGAGAAATCCCCGAGGGCGAAGGCGCCGCGGGTGACGTTCATCTTCTGCCTCAGGAACAGGGGCCCGTAGGAGCGGCGCTCGCCGGACGCGTACAGGTCCACCAGGCGGTCGGCGCGGTCGTGAGGGACGCCGGGGGGCTGCCGGTCCCAGTGCACCACCTGCTGCTCCTCCTCGCTGTGCCGCTCCGTCCAGATGTGGTTGCGGTTGACGCAGGGCAGAGTGACCGCGCTGCCCTCCGGGGCCACCAGCACCGGCTTCTCGCCGTCCCAGTACTCGCTGGCCTCCTCGCCTGTGGGGGGAGGCACGAGCTGGGTGACCTCGGAACGGGGGTTTCGCCCCACCCGGTCTCGTTTTGCCCCACCCGTCTCGTTTTGCCCCAGGTAATCGAGTGAAGTTTCCTTCCCCGGTTTCCTTTCCTTGGCTAAAATCAGTAAGATTTTGGCCCGGTTTGCTGTCACGCACACACCACGATCTCACGGTCGTGCTCGATGCGAAATTCCCGCTCAAGTCCAAGGGTCAGGGACAGCCAGGCACAACTAAGATTGCTCCCAGACCCTGGAATCCTCAATTCCAAGTGTCAAGGACAGCCAGGCTCACCTGAGATCGCTCCCAGACCCTGGAATCCTCAATTCCAGGTGTCAAGGACAGCCAGGTTCACCTGAGATCGCTCCCAGACCCTGGAATCCTCAATTCCAAGCGTCAAGGACAGCCAGGCACACCTGAGGCTGCTCCCAGACCCTGGAATCCTCAATTCCAGGTGTCAGGGACAGCCAGGCACATCTGAGATTGCTCCCAGATCCTGGAATCCTCAATTCCAGGTGTCAGGGACACCCAGGCACACCTGAGGCTGCTCCCAGATGCTGGAATTCTCAATTCCAAGTGTCACGGACAGCCAGGCACACCTGAGACTGCTCCCAGACCCGGGAATCCTGTAACACATCCCCTCCAAAAATCCCAAAATACCCCACAGGGGTAACGTGTCCTGTCCACTTTGGGGACAATAAAGAAAAACACCTTTATCTTCTACACCCTTGGCCATTTCATGAAGCAAGGGCACTTTCTTCCCCTTCAAACTGAGCATTAATCTCCTCCTTCAGAAAGCAGGAAGTACATTCCCTCCACAGGCTAAGAATGGAACGAGGATCTTCATCCCAATCCTCGGAGCAGGAAATGCTTTCCTACCCACAAAGGCCCTAATTACTGGAGGAGCTGAAGCAGCACTGCTCTGTTTGGCTCTTGAAAAGGAATAACAGGAGAAGCCAAAGCACAGAGGAGCAGATTGGGGCTCTCAGGGTGATTTTATTGCTCTGTGAGAGCAGCACTTCCACCCCAGCAGCTCCACTGGTGCTATCCAGAGGTTGAACTGGATTTTAAGGGGTGCCTGTGTGGATGAGTGGCACTCTCTGCAGCTGCCAACAGCTCGCTTTTAGAGCTGGGCTTAAGGTGTGGTAACTCGAGGTGGGTTTTTAAGTACAGGCTGCCCAGGGTAAGCTCAGCAGCCAGAGCACAAGGCAGGTCCTTGTGGCTGAGCTGAGGGCAGGGATTGTCACCAGGGACAGTTTGGTGATTACCAGGAGCAAACATCGAGCTGAGCAGGCTCCAGGGACTGTTTGGCCAAGGAAGAAGAGAGGTTTGTAAAAACCCCACTGAGCAAAGCCTCTGAAACTCAGGGAAGCAGACAGCAAACAGCCCAGGGAGCACCATGCTCTGCTGGTGCTTCCCGAGCCTCCTGAGGCAACTGTAAAACCTGGAGCTGTCACCACACCCACCTCTCTTGGCAACGACCAGCTGGATTTTCACAGTTTCGTACAAGTGGCAGTAGTGATGGTGAAGATTACAGGAATATGTGCCTGCATCACTCTCTGCAACACCTGGGAAGAGAGGGGAGGTCGAATGTTTTATACTGAGACAGTGATTAATTGTGTCATTTGCAGGTTCCCGAACCCTTGTCTGGATGCAAAATAACTTCCCTGTCACCAGGGTGGGTTAAGCAGAGACAAATCATCTCGCCCAATAGAATAATTTGGTCACCTAACGAAATTATTCGGTTTATTCACTCCTGTGAGGAAGGCATTTGTATTAACAGGTGGAAAGAGGAAGCTGGGTTAGGTTTAGCTGAGGGCAGGCACAGGAGCAATAACCATGGAGTGTTTATAGTTCAGGAACTGAAGCACAACCAAAGGGCCACAAAAAGCCCAGGTGGCTTTCAGGTTGTTACAAATTCTCTTTCAAAATAAGTTTGTTTCAAATAAAAGACTCAGAGAACCTCACAGAATCACTGAGGTTGGAAAAGAACTCCAAGATTGAGTCCAGCCTCAATCCCCACCTTGTCCCCAGCCCAGAGCCCTGAGTGCCACATCCAGGCCTTCCTTGGACACCTCCAGGGATGGGGACTCCAAACCCCCCTGGGCAGCCCCTTCCAATGCCTGACCACCCTTTCCATGGAGAAATCCCTCCTATATCCATCCTGAACCTCCCATGGGGCAGCTGGAGGCTTCACTTGGAAGCAAAACCAGGGGGCTGCCCAGGAACAGTGCGTGGGTTTGGGGGCAATTCCTCAACCTCCTCCTGCCTCGACTCTCCAGCTGAAAGCTCCACTTCCCTAAGTGGCCAAGGAGCAGAAATGGATTAATGTGACTGTCCAGGTATGCAGGTATTCAACCAGAGGGAAGGCTGAGAGGGTTTTGATCTGCTGAACGTGCTGAGCTGTGCAGCTTGTCTGGGACAGGCCTGGATGTGCACAAGGGACCGGACGGGGACTCCACCACCACCCTGGGCAGCCCCTTCCAAACCCTGAAATTCCTCCTGAGGGCTAGGCTCATTAGCCTGCTATTGACTGATTTATCAAAAACTTTCCATGAACCAACCATCTGCACCAAAACCCACGGATCCCATCGAGCGCCGAACCCTCCGCGAGGGGGGGAAAAAAAACAACAAACCCCTACCTTTGATCACCAGCGAGAAATTCCCATCTGCAAACGCGTTCTCGGGCATGAGGATCCTGCCCCGGTTGTAGGAGCTGTAGACACGCTGGTCCCCAGCCGAGTACATGTCACAGAGCCTCTCCATCCTGCCGTCCCCGTAGTAGGAGCTGAGCAGGTCCCAGTGCACCACGCGCTGCCGGTCGTTCAGGCGGTCCTGGGTCCACACCATGCGGTGGCTCTTGCAGGGCAGCACGGCCTGGGAGCCCAGCACGGCGCTGATGTTCAGCACAGACACCACCACGCTGGCTGGGTTGGAGGCATCGGCTGGCACTGAGAGGCAGGAGTAGAGAGCAAACAAGAAGAGTTGTGGGGGTTATGGAGTGGGTGGTGTGTGAAGGAGGCGCTGGGGTGGGAGTCGGGTTTGTCCTGGAAGCTCTGCACATTTTTGATTCTGGTTTCGAGAGCAACACGGGGCACTCTCTGGAGAAGCACAGAATATCCTGAGCTGGAAGGCACCCACAGGATCACTGATCCAACTTTTATCCCTGCACAGACACCCCAACAATCCCACCCTGTGCATCCCTGGGAGCGGTGCCCAAACACTCCTGGAGCTCTTGGGGCCATGCCCATTCCCTGGGGATCCTGGGCAGTGCCCAGCACCCTCTGGGGGGAGAACCTTTTCCTGATAAAGAAAACTTTACCACTCTGATTTCATTCAGTGAAAGCAATGTCTGTTCTCAGGGCTGTACACTCAACCCACCCTTCCTAATCCTGACCCCCAGTTTACTCCAAGTTTAGAGACACCAGTGCATGGGATGCACAACCCATGGAATTAGCCAGGAAAGCCCCAGTGCATGCCATGGAATCAGAGTCCCTCTCACTCCTGATCACAAACCCAGGCAGATTTACAGAGATGCCACTCACCTGAATATGAGCACACAGAACCTGTCAAAGCAGAAGATAAAGAGTGTTAGTGACAACAAAAGGATGGAAAAGCTACAGATACACTCCAAGCCAGCAGCCACCTCTGTTATTGCTCCACCTATTCCCCCACTTCCCTGTCAATGCTGACGTTTATATCTGGCTGTTCCATTCCCCACTCCTGCCACACACTTTGTCTGCACAGCTCGTTCTGTGATGCTCTGGATGCAGCCCCAGCTCTCTCCAGCTCACATGACTCAGATCCACACAGGAAGAACTTTGCCAGGGATGAACCAACGCCTTTGATTCCGCATTTCTCCGGGCCAGTCCCTCCTGCTCCTTGTGTGGGAGGGCTCTCGAAGGTCTCCTGGCATCACACTTTTGATCCCCAACACAGATTCACAACACCACCATTCATCTCTCCAGCCAGCCAAGCCCAAGTGGGTTTCATCAAAATCATTGGAGGTTTTGTCCTGCTAATGTCAGAGGCACAATGTCCTCCAGACAAAGGCTGTATTTTCATGGAATTTATGGATTTCAAACGAGTCCAAATTCAACTCCAGACTGGGGGTATTTTAGCACACCCCCAGTGCTGAGAATAAACTTGGTTTCCTCCCCTTTTCCTATCACAAAACACTGGGCAGGCACAGCAGAGAACAAAAACTGAGCAGCACTCCCTGTTGAGCTGCCAGCTCAAAGCCACTCCAAACGGGAGGTATTTTTTCCTACATTTATAACCTCAGCACCACAAAGAGAAAAATCAAATCTTGGACAAGGTCTGTACTCTCTTTATATAAGAAAGAGACATCATAATTCCATCATTTGCTGGTCTCTCCTGACAGGCTGCAAAATATTTCAGCCCCTGTCTCTGCAAGCCAGGACTTAGATTTAGCTTAGAAAAACAAAGGAGTGATACAGAGCTCTTCCACAGCACCGAATCGGCCAGGAAAACTCGGTGCCGCTTGTGACAGGCCAGCAGCTCCCAGCACAGCAGAGGTGCCACTGTCCCTGTGGCTGAACGGGTGTGGTTTGCCCCCGGGGCAAGGCGCGATGTCGTGACACCAACAGCGATTTGTGGGCTCGGGAACGGTGTCTGAGGCAGCCTCCAGAGCCCTGCACGAACAGCAAATTGATTTGGAGCGACAGAAACATCCTCTGCTGGCTCGGGCGGAGGAATGAAGGCATTTACTGCTCTCTTTTCCTCTTTGAGTTAATGGGAAAAACACGGAGCCCGAATGGAGGAAGCATCGGAAATCCAACGAGTGACAAAAGCTCAGCCATCCACGGCTCTGAGCTCACACCAGCACCTGATTCTCCACCTTTCTGAACCCCCTGCACCTTCCTCCTGCCAGGGCAAGGACCACCCTTCCCTTCCCCACCCCTTCCCAGGGGAGGCTGCTGGAGCCTGGGCGGCCACGGGTATTTCTCCAGCACTTCCAAACACAACTGTCTGTGGAACAGGGGCTTGGCTGCGATGGAACAGCTTTTAGACAAGAAAAGCTGATGCCTTGTGGGTTCTTTTTGCCTCCACTTTTAAATCTTCAGCCAGGAACAGGGCAGGAACGCTCTTGCTTCCTCAAAAAGTCATTCCCAGGCATTGCCAGGTTTGCCCCTCGGTGCCTGGGAGATGCTGTACCCTGCTGGGACCAGGGAAGAGCCTGTGGATTTTATAGTTTGCATTTAATAGAGTGCATTTGTGACTTGCTGGGTGCTGCCACACAAAGCTGAGTTAACCCTGAGCACCACAACGAAACCCATCCAAGATGAGGTGAACTGAAATATTGGAGCTCAGCACGGAGAGGTGGGAGAGAAAGGGTTTCTCACTTTGTCTGTGCACACAAAGAGTCTGGACAGAAACTCTGGGTCTGAACCTGCCCTAGGATATCATCCACAGTCTGACAAAATGGTGCAAATGTCCCAAAAAAAAAAAACAAACCAGTGATCACAGCCAAGCAGTAAAATTCTAGAAGGGGAGAAAAAGGATAACTCTTCACAAGAGGCACAGGAACTCCAGCAGACAAAGAAGGAAGAACTGATTGTTCTGATTCCCCAGCCACGCTGGAAATCTGCACACATCCATCAGCTCGTGGGCAAGGCTCAAACTTATTTGACAGAGCTGTAAATGAGATCACTCAGAAATCTGAGGAATCTGGGACATCTCTGATCTCTTGCACGCCTGGAGAAAATGGAATTTAGAACAGCTGACCTTCAATAACCTGAACAGAGAGCAGCAGTGGAAGGAGGAATGAGCCTTTTTCTCTTTTCAGTGTCCCCCCTCTGCTGTGGGACCCCAGCAGAGCAACCAAGCCCTGCATTTTAAAGGGATTTTATAAGGCAGCAGCTTCTGAACAGAGATAAAGCCACAGCCCAGCAAAGGTGACAGCTCATGAACTGCAGCTCTGGGCTCAGCTGGAAGCAGGGATTTTGGTGAGCCACACTTCCCAGCCTGCAGCTGTAAAACCAAAGAGTCTTCATGCACCTGGTGGAAGCTCTGACTTCTGTCATCACAGGACTCCAGGAGCTTCTAAACCTCAGCTGCCTTCAGAGCTGTCAACACAGAACTCAGCTGCGGCTTTCATTTTCAGATTTCCAGTCCATGGGATGGAGAATCACTTTGGGTGATGTAACCACAGAAAAAAACCAAGAAAAAAATCCCCAACAAAAGACAATTCTGTGCTGTCCCCTGACACATTCTGTGCTGACTCAGCAGGATCCCAGAGATACTCTGTGGTCCCACGGCATAGGAAGAGGAAAGCAGCCTGGAAAACTATTTCTTAATCCCTTGTAAAAGGCAGAGCCAGCTCTTGCTTCTTGAATCCCATCCATTTTATTCTTTTTTTTTCAAGTGAAGAATTAAAGCCACAAAAAGCTGTGGGCAAACTAGAAAAGTTTGGGCTGTGAAAGATGTGTGACATGCTCAGAGCTCTCCAGGCAGTGTCCTTGGAGCAGGGTGAGGAGAAAACTGTCCCTTGAGTCCTGCCTGAAGAATTCCAGCTCTTCTCCGCTCCTGGGACAGAGGAGCTGCTGCTCAGGACGGTGCTGATGAAACCACTGAGTTCCTGTTTTATATATACTTATTTATATATATATATTTATTTATATATTTATACATATAATTTTAATTTTTTATATATACATATATATAAAATATTT
>VZRR01005875.1:12433-53879 GCA_013398015.1 Oreocharis arfaki | reverse complement strand
TCTTATTCACAGGATGAAAAACGACCAGAGCAGAAAAATCCTGCAGAAAGGACACGTTCTTCCCCAAATCTGTGTGTGCCACATTCCTTGTTTCTCCCACGAACCCCTCTGTTTATAGGGGGTTCAATGGGCTCTGTAGAGTCATTACACAGCTGTGGGAAAAGCAGCAGCCTGTGCCACCACGCTGTTCCCAAAGCCTCTGGGGGATGGCAGTGGCTCCATCCTGGCTCTTTAGGGGGCTGAGAGGCCCTGATGGTTTTTGAGGCAGCAGCATCGAGGTGACAGTGAAATAAATGACCCCAGCTCTCCTCTGGGAGCCAAGATCTTTTAAACCTACTGACCAGCAACCAGGAGGAACATCTGGGCTCATCTGGAGGAGGGATGTGGTGAGCAAAACAGCTGCACCTGAACTTCTCCCGTTCACCCCCTGCCCAGCCTGCAAGACTGAGCTTTTCAGTAAAACAGAATTTCCCTCCAAAGCCCACGGATGGTCAAGCCAGGCTTTGAACTGGGCCTTTCTCTAAGTCCCTGTGTTTATTTTTAAAGCCTTCCTGGGACAACTTTCCCAACCAGCAGAGTCTCCCACTTCCAAAAAGGGGATGTCAGAGCCCTTAAGCACCCATCCAGCCCCAACAATTCCAGCAGCCCCTGCAGGTGGGAACATGCACAGAGCAGGAATGTGCTGCCCGTGCAGCAAGGAGCAGCTTTGTGTCTGCTCAAGGAGCCAGTCCCCACCTGGGGCACCGGTGGGATCCCTCCGAGATCTGCCCCAGCGTTCTGACAGGCAGCTGGGATTTTAGCTGAGCTTTAGGAACCCTCCGAGATCTGCCCCAGCGTTCTGACAGGCAGCTGGGATTTTAGCTGAGCTTTAGGAACCCTCCCCTGCCCCGTGTGCTTCCCGCTGTTGGCTGCAGGCCCTCGGAATGGTTTTGTAGAGCCATTCCAAACACAGAGCTCTTCCTCCCGGCGAGACATTAACACTTGAGGGAGTGGCTCCTCTGCAGGAGGGATCATCCCAGCGCCAAGGAATGGCTCAGATTTCCTCCCTTCTCCCCTTCCCATCCCTCACCGTTGAGTTCCAACCTCACTTGGGTGGGCTCAGACAACCCAGGTGACTCCGAAATGCACCTGAGGAGCCTGTCAGAGATCCTGCATCCTCAGCCGGGACACCTCTGCCTCTGCAGCAGCCCAACCTGCTATTCCTGCCCTGGCTGCTCCCCAGGCTCTGCCAAACCTCCCTGCGAGTCCCCGGACTGGTTGGTGCTTCTGGAGTTCTCCTCCTCTCTAACCCACCCCACACACCAGATTTCTGAGCCACTTTAACCCTTCTGTCCCCTATGACTGAGCCCGTAATTTGCCAATTCCTAAACCCCGCCTTGGGGCATTGCGAAAATGCCGCGGTGACATGGAAAGTGAATTAATTAGGGAGTAAAAGGGAGGACTCCTCACCTCATTCCACCTCAGTGCTGAGGAATTGAAGGGCTCAGGTGTCCGCCACAGCCTTTTAAAAGGGCTGGGAAGAGCAGGGGGGTCACCAGTGCCTAAAAAACTTGTGCTCCTCACTTCCTACTCTTTTCTTGCACCTTGCTGCCCAAAAGTGAATCCTGTCTTTATGCTGACAAGAGGAAAAGAACCCCCAAAACCACACTTCCTTTTCCCCCTCCATCCAAACCCTCACACACACACACACCCAGCTGCTTCTGCTTCTTCAGAAATAAAAAATAACCTTAAATTGTGTAAATCTGAAAGCTTTGCTGCACTCACATCCAAGCTTATTTGGTATAAATTTGCTGATGGGGAAAAAAAGATTGCACAAACTTGCTGAACAGAGCTCCGACAACCTCAAACATTTTTCCAGTCTCTCCCCCCAAAAAAAGCAGAAGAAACCCACGACTCCCTCCCCTCCCCAGGCGAAAACACGGCAAATTTGGGAATCTGAACAAAACCTTACATAGACAACAGCTCAAAATCTCGTAGCCAACCCCCAGCCCCGTCGTGCAGCTGAAATAAAAACAAGCACCACCACAGCAGCAGCTCAGAGCTTACTTTGCTGAAGCAGAATCTGCCACAGGAGGAGCTTTGCAAGTTGCTCCATTTCTTCGGCTCCTCGGTGTTTTCTCCTCTCTCGAAAAACAAGTTGAAGACTTTTTTTTTTTTTTTTTTCTTTCCTTAACTTTCTTTTCTCTGACTGGAAAACACTATGACCTCATCAATTTACATCCCCAGAGCTGTGGACAGCAGCTCATATTCTGCAGGATTACTCCACCTCCGACTTCCAACTCCCCACCTCCCCACTGCCACTCCACCTCCTTCCCTTCCCTCACACTTTCTGCAGATCCCCACTTCTCCTTCCCCTCCCTCTGGGACCTTCTGATCCCTCCCTGACTCTGAAATCAAAGTTTCATCGGGTGAACTTGGTCCCACACAGCTCTGGGCTGACAAAACAAATCTTTCTCCCTCCCCCTCTGGGGATGGAACCAATTTTGCTCGTGCTTTACTTGATCCAGCTGTTCCTCCCTTTGTCTGACACTCCTCCTCCAGCTGGCTGCTCCAGACTGGATTTATTCTGCTGCCTTCAATGGGGTTTTGATCTTGGTCTCCTCATATGGTTTTATTTCGAGCTCCAGTCTCCAAAGACAACCTAGAAAACAATTATTTACCCTGTCCTGTGATTTGTAAGCAAGGGCTGGATGTTTCCAGGAAAATTACAATGAGCAAAAAGTCTGGAAATAGAGTATAAAATAGGAAATAGAGTAGCTGCTGCCAGGATATTAAAAGTAAAATTATGTATTACAGGAAAATTAAAATATGGTCAGTTTTTTCTGTTTTCTTGCAGTCTGTTGTCAGGTTATTGTTGCTTATGGTTAACACCACTTAGTGGATTGGATTTAGTGGATTTAACAATTCAGTCAAGTTAGTCATCAAGTGAAAGAAGGGAATTAAAATTTACTGTCCTTAAATGTCTGTGGGACTCTATAGGAGAACTTAAAAACACAAGTCAGGAGCTTTCCCATGGGATCCATGGGGATAAACTTAATTACCCCACGTGAGTTTTTCCTTCTGACATTTTTCTGCCTCTCTACTCTACCAGAAAATAGATTCCCTCTCTCCCAGAGGGGGAAGAGTTTCAGGAAAGAGGAGAGTATTGTAATTATAATTAAAACAACCCCTGAAATAAACACCTAAATAATTACACACTGCAACGAGGGAAGCTTTGGAAGCATCCAGACCAGCTCAGAACTTCACCTAGTCCAGGATCCCGTCTCCAGCAGCAGACAGAACCAGACACTTCCAAAGAAATTCCAAGAAACTGAAGCTATTATTATTATTATTATTAGATAAAATGGCCATGAAGAAAAGCCCGCTGTTAACTCCACACTGTCCAAACCAAACCCAGAGAACTGCGGGTTTGTTTCTAGCGAAGAACCCTAAAATAATCTTCAGATAAGAACCTCACAAAACTCCAGCTCTGACATTTATAGGAAGGGAGGAGATTTGGGGATAATGGCACACAAACAGCCCCTCCCTTCACGTTCTCACCTGAGCTGTGGCACCACCTGGATATGAACAAATCCAGCCTAATCGCAACCCTAATCCCATCAGCTTCTCTTTGCCAGCCTCAGGAATTCCCCTTATTCCAATTCCAGAGCCACCTGCAGGCAGCAAAGGCTCCTGTTCCCGTGTCCCTGCCCTGTGCCAGGTGCCACAACAAGCACAGCACTGCTCCTGAGAGCTGCTGGGCCAGGAATCTCATGGAAGAAGGAGCCTTCCCTGTTCAGAACAGCCTGGAAAACGCCTGCCTGGGAGGCAAAAAGCTGCTCCCAGTGCCCAGACAGCAAATCCAGCACCCACTCCTTCCCCTGCTCCCTCCCAACCACGGGCAGGACCTTCCAGGCTGCAATTCCAGGTTGTTTCCCCACCTTTCTGCCTGCCAGCTGTGGCACTGCAGAGGTTACTGCCTGCTCCTCGCAGGGTTTCTGGGAGGGAGGCAGATTGCTGTGGTTGCTGCTGTCATGGACTGGATATTTCCTGACTGCAAGAAGCCAAGTCCGGCCTGAACAAGGCCTGAAATCTCCTCAAGAAAATCACTCAGGGGAAGGGAAGAGCAGCAGCTTCGCTGGGGCTCCCAGAGAGGGGAGGAAAGGGACACAGGAGCCTGGTTTGCAGATCTTTGCCTTGTCCCCTCTCTAATCCTGCACAGCCTGCAGCCAGCCCCGCTTCCTGGAGCTTTGCTGCTCCAAAGACATCCTGGAAAAGCAGCTGTGTCAACATTTTTCCTGGTCAGGAGCTGAATTTTTAACGAGATTCTCCATCCTGAGCTGAGTGGTGCTCCCCAGCCTTTCTCCTTCCCCCGCTCCCAGGGGATTTGGGGTATTGATTCATCCCCTGGCTGCCCCCTGCTCATCTCCAGCTGCCCGCAAATCCCGACCAGAGAAAGCAACTTCATCCAGGCGAGGGAAAGGGGCTTTCCAGCACCACCAGCAGTGGTTTTGCAGGCTCTGCACCTGCCATCAGATCAGGTCAGCAGCACAAGAAAGGCTCCCGTGTTCCCAGAGTCGCCCCTTTTCCCTTGTGGCAAAAGAAAATGGGTATTTCACACCTATTTCAGATATAAAGCAGTGACTCGGGTGGACAAAGCCCTGCTAAAAGTGCAGGGGTTCACAAGGTTAATTGGCTTGTCAGGAAGTTTCCTCCTCCCCATCTCTTCCATTTTTAACAGTTCTGTTCTCAGGCTGCACTGAGAGACCTCCCAATAAATCCACATTGAAGATCAGCAGCCAGAAAAAACTGAGCAGGTATCAGATCAGTGGAAAAGTGATGCCAAGAGGAACCCTCCATCCTTTATTGCAATTTTTGAGAGCCACTCACCCTGGGAAGCAGGAGTGGAAGCGGCCACTTCCACCCCATCTTCACAGCCATAAATACATGAATTAAAAAGGAATGCCAGCATGAATGATCTGTTGAAACAAATTACAGCACAAGGCAGGATTTGTCAACACTCCAGGCTTATCATTGAAGGCTCTCTTTAAATGCAGGACCCAGAGTGCTCCACCAGGATCAAAGGAAAGGAGAAAACACCTACCCATGGGAAGAAAAAAGGATAGCATTCCCAGAATATATAAGTAGTTGGGAATGCTCCAGCTTAGAAATAAAGAGTACAAGAGTACAGCTAATTGACAGTGGCAAGGGCAGCGGGGATTCCTCAAAATGAAATATGGAGAAAAAGAACTTTGCACAGCAACAGCAAAAGAAAGGTGCTGCAGTTCAGGGTTAATTTACACCATTTTTCACTTGGTGGCGAAGCCTCTCTCTTTAAACCAAATCTTCCAGCTGCCACGAACCCCTTAAGCAAGCCTGCAATAATCCAGCTTCGAGCAAGAACTGTGAGCTGAAAGGACAAAGCTGAAAGCCAACCACAATGACAGGGCTGCTGAGCAGAGCCTGTCATTACTGCAGGGCTGGAACAAGCCGGGCACCTCTCGGCCCCAGCATCGCCGTGCTTGTTCCCCAGCCACAAACACAAAAACCCCTGATTTGCCTTCTCTGAAGAGCAGATGCAGAATGACAAGTTGATGGTGTCACCAGATGTTTTTCTGCTCTGTTTCATTTCACTGGAGTCCACTGTAATCAGCGGCCTGAGGTGCAGCCACCAAAGCAGGCTGGGGGAGGAGGAGGGCACAGCCCCGACACCTTTACACTGGGGCTGAATCAAAAACCATCATGGCAACATTAAATAACAGCCCTGGGACAGCCAGAGGCAGGTGAAGTCCACAGAAATACCCCACGGGCAGTCACTGCCATGGTCTCAGCCATGCTGTGCCCAGGCACTCCTCAATCCCAGGATTGTTGGGGTTGGAAAAGACCTCCAGGCTCAGAGTCCAGCCTGTGACCGATCCCCACCCTGTCCCCAGCCCAGAACTCCGAGTGTTCCTTGGACACCTCCAGGGATGAGGACTCCAAACCTCCCTGGGCAGCTATTCCCATGTTTAACAACCCTTTCCATGGAGAAATTCCTCCTGGTGTCCAACCTGACCCTCCCCTGGTGCAACTGAGGCTTCATTTTGATGCAAAACCAGAGGAACAGGAACAGCCACGAGGGTTTGGGGCCGTCCTTTGCAGGCAACTCCTCAACCTCCTCCTGCCTTGGATCTCCAGTTGGAAGCTCCACTTCCCTGAGTGCCCAAGGAGCAGAAATTAATTAATGTGGATGTCCAGGAATGCAGGGATTTAATCAGATGGAAATGCTGAGAGGGTTTTGATCTGCTGAACGCCGGGAGCTGTGCAGATTGTCTGGGACAGACCTGGATGTGCCCAAGTGAGGAGTTAAACTGCAGCATCCAGAGTTTTCCAGCTGCATGGATTATTCCCATTAATCCATGTGTTTGTGTGTTCTTCCAGCACTGCTGTCCTTGGAGCAGGTCACAGAGCTCTGTCTGCACCCACAAGGCATCTCCAAAACCTCCCTGGTTCCTGAATTCCAGCACCCTCGGATGGCACAATATTGAAATACCCCCTTTGGCTGGAAAGCTTCAGATTCCTGGGATTCATCTCAAAACCATTAATAGAAACCAGTTACAAAAACAGAGAAATTGCCCAGGAAACCAACACTGATTTTTTTTTTTTTTTTTAAATTCCAGACAGAATCTACCCAAAAAAAACCCCCAACTGCCCAAGGAGAAATGGGAAAACAACAGGGATGGAAACAGAGACACAAAGCAGCACCTCACTGACACCCACAGAGCAGGTGTAAATTACAGTTTTCTGTTAAGTTTGATATTTTTGGCATGACCAAACCGTAAGGAGGTAAATCTGAAAAATCAGTTCTCTATCAAAATCATTTTAGCTGGAAAAAAATACTAATTTTAAGTATTTGCTATGATTGTTCCAGTGTAAATGCTGCTAAAAAGTAACTAAAATCACATTACATGTGTTTTCTGGTCCCTCATTCACGTGTGCAAGGCTCTCTCTTGGTCATAGCACACTTGGGTCTGTCCCACACAGCACAGGCAGCTTCTGGTAGGAAAAATTTGGAATCTAAACAGACAGGAGCAGGAGGGAGCCATGGAACACATAAGGAAATGAGTCACCCAAACTCACAGAGCAGAGCAGTGGCAAAACTGGGAGCAGAGCCTGGACCAGCTGCACACCAGCCTGGGCAGATTTTGGGCAGAATCCTGATTTTAGCTTTCCAATGCCCCTGTTTCATCCCTCTTGCCTCTCAGATCTCCCCAGTATTCCCATTCCTTAGGGCAAACAGGAGTCATTTCTACCTGCTGCTTCTTTACCCCAGTGAAATGATATTTTTAAACTTTTATTTCATTTAAATTATCAAGTACTCATCTCCCAGCCTATTCTGAGAGCCAGCAGTGTCTTCGACACAGTGTGTTAAAGCAAAAGCAGGTATGAACTCAAAATCCCTGCATGAACCATGAGGGGATGGAAAAATCTGCAGCTCTGAATTGGAGTTACAGCAATCAGAACTCCAGGAGTGGCTCTGCTCATGTTTCTGCATCTGTTCATCCTCCCCTACAGCTCACAGCAGCAGCCAGCATTTTCCTAGGAAATGGGGATTTTTTCTTTTTCAGGGCCACTCGTAACTGAGTGCCCCAAACCTTCTGGATTTATACAACTGACCCCACAAAATCAACTTTTGAACCTGGAGTGCCTGAGACAGAAGAGTGTCCAACCCATGACACGGGACTGACTCACTGCCATGTGGTTCTGGAGCATCTCAAGCTTTCCCAAATCCACAATGAATCCATCAGGCTGCGCTCTGGGGGACGGATCCCCAGTCCTGGCCCAGTTTGGCAGCTGGCAGGCAGCACCGAGGCTCAGGAGGAAATGACTGAGGCATCAAATCACCCCTTTGAACTGTGCTTGGCTCCAGAAATGGGGGAGAAAGCAGCAGCTCCTGGCTGCTCCTCATCCACTTTCTGAACCCCAGGGATAAGGCACCAGGCCTGGGGCTCATCTCTAAAGGGGCACGAACTTTGCACCCTCTTTCATTCCAGATTTTGAGTTGCTTTACATGGAAGTTGTCAATCCTACACAAAGCAGGTTCTGGGGAAGAGAAGGGAACTCTCCTTTTTCAGCAACTGGGCTGAAAAACCACGTCCAAAAATCCTGCCTCACTGTCCAGTATCCCAGGTCACTCCCAAACCTCTGGAGCAGGGTGACCACACCACAGCCCTGACCACGAGCACAGCACAAACTGAATTTCACTCCTCCCACAGGCAGCACTAAATCAGCTTTCCCTAACCTGGGAAAAGCTCAAGCCACAAGCACCCAGCACTGCTCATTCCTTTGAGGGACGAGAAAATTCTGGGAGTCCTCAGCAGCTGAGAGCTGACATTTTGTGTCCCTTTTCTGACCACCAGAACAAGAAAATTCTGGGAGTCCTCAGCAGCTGAGAGCTGACATTTTGTGTCCCTTTTCTGAGCACCAGAACAAGAAAATTCTGGGAGTCCTCAGCAGCTGAGAGCTGACATTTTGTGTCCCCTTTCTGAGCACCAGAACAAGAAAATTCTGGGAGCCCTCAGCAGCTGAGAGCTGAAATTTTTTGTGTCCCCTTTCTGACCACCAGTATCTCAAACCTCATTTTGTGGCCTCTCTGCACATGGGAACAGAGCTCTGCTACCCAGGAGGTTTTGATGAGGGAAAGCTCCACTCCTCACTCTAATTGCAGCTCATCCATTGCACCCACCTAAAATAATTAAGCAGTGGGATTCCAGGCACGCCAGCTTATTTTGAGATGAGAAATGACTGGGAAAAGAGCGGAAAAATTAATGGGTTGGTCCTGAAGAGGGTGCTCAAAGGTGCCTTCCCAGAGCTGTGTTATTTACCTCAGGTTTGCAGGCCGTTTCATTAAAAATAAAAATACTTTGGGTGAAAGGAGGTTGCTCTGCATAATGCAGTATAATCCTGCTGCCAAATTTAGACACATAAACATGGAGCCTGGTCAGCTTTTTAAGGGCAGCCTGTGTGAAATGTGTATTTGCTCAGGATTAACCCAAGAGGACTCTGGCAACCATAATTTTAGCTAAAAAAACCTCAGGGTGCTGCTTGCTCTGCCTCCTTTAGAAATCAAGCGAGAGTTCCCACTCCACTTTGGGGATGACACCATAGGTGGAAATGCATATTTCTCCCTCAGAACAATGTGGAAATCCATATTCCTCCCTCAGAACAATGTGGAAATGCATATTCCTCCCTCAGAACAATGTGGAAATGCATATTTCTCCCTCACAACAACGTGGAAATGCATATTTCTCCCTCAAAACAATATGGAAATGCATTTTTCTCCCTCAGAACAATGTGGAAATGCATATTTCTCCTTCAGAACAATGTGGAAATATATATTTCTCCCTCAGAACAAAGTGGAAATGCATATTTCTCCTTCAGAACAATATGGAAATGCATATTCCTCCCTCAAAACCATATGGAAATGCATATTTCTCCCTCAGAACAATGTGGAAATGCATATTTCTCCTTCAGAACAATATGGAAATGCATATTCCTCCCTCAGAACAACGTGGAAATGCATATTTCTCCCTCAGAACAACGTGAAAATCCATATTTCTCCCTCAGAACAAAGTGGAAAAGTTCAGGTGATTTTATCCTGGCAGCCCCACTCCAGAAGGAGCTGTTCCTACACTGGAAGCCACATTTTTCCTTGCTCTCCTTTCCACCATCAGAAATCACTCCAGGAGAAGGTGTTGCCATCCAAGGCACAGATATTGTTATTTTCCACTCTTTTTTTTTCCTTCCACACTCCCAGCTCTTTGCATAAATTACCGGTGAGAGAAAGTTTCCCTGCCTTCCCTTCCCCAAGGGATGATGTTATCAGCAAGCAGGACACAATTTATCCCTGCCCTACCTTCCGATGGGCCTGCAGGAGTCCTCAGCGATGGCAGGAGGCCAAGAATAACACAGGATATCCTCCAGCATCACCCAGAGAGTGAAATCAGGCACGGAGAGTCCTCTGGAGGTGCCCACTCAGACCTGGGGATAGGCACAGATAAAACTCCAGATGCAATAACTCAAAACAGTTTGAGCAACCCAAGGGCTGCTCAGTGAAGTCGAGGGTGAGGAGTCCCACATTTGCCCTGGGGATGTACCTGGTGATGCTGGGCAGATTCCAGCTGGCTGTGCCATCCTGGCTGTGCCATCCTGGCCTGGCTGTGCCAGTGCTGACAGCAGGGAAAAGCCTGCATCCCTGAGGAAACAGCCCTGACTCACCCAGGGAGCGAGGCTGCTGAGTAACGTGGTGCTGCTCACACTCTGCTGACTCTAACTCCCATTTCTTGCACCTCTTTTTTCCTTCAGCTTTAACCAGTTCTTCACTGGCTGGGGATAAAGCTCAGCCAGATCATCCTACCACGAACTAATTCCCTTCCAGCACAAAAATCCCAAACTATTCATTTTTTACCCACTGTGCCACCTCCTTGCTCACAACTCCACATCTTTGTCTTAGCACCAATCACTTTACAAGTGGGAAAGGGATTCTGAAGTGTTCCAGCTGCTGAGAGGCTCCAGGAGTGGTTTTTTTCCAGACCTGGACACACCAAAAGCAGTGACATTCCCTGAGCACAACACCTGCCTGAGCAGCACCAAGCCTTGGTTACTGAACAAGTGAAAAAACCCCCTCATTTTTTAAACAATATTTCATGTTTTCTACTTCAAACAAAATTTTAGCCACTTCTGTTGAGCCTTGTCAGGACACCTCCAGTTTTAGGGTCCCACTGCCCATTCAAACTCCTCCTTCTTCCCATTATTTTGCAGAAAATTCCAGCTACGTTCAAGGGGACAAGTCTCAGTTTTATAGTTCTTAGTGCCTATGCAAGGAGCAAGACTAAAAAATTCCCTAAATCAGGGATTTGACACAAAAGTGATGGCTCAGATGGTTTTCTTAAATTCTCTGACTCCTAGAACTCCTCGTTTCAGTTTTGTTCCTCTGTTTCATAGGGAAAGTCAAGCAAGAATGGATTCTTCCACAGGAAAACCAGCACCCTGTGTTTGCTCCAAGCTAGCTCAGATGTTTACAGGAGCTACAGTTATTAATATTTTTAATTATTTATTTAAAAAGCAGCAGGAAAAAAACCCCAAAAAACCACTTTTCAAACCCGTTTCAGCTCCGCAAACGCTCCGGGCTGGGTACAGAGCGCTGTTATTTTTGGAGAGGTTCAGCCCAAATGACCCCAAACCATGATGTTTTCCTGGAAAACAGAGCAGAGCAGCATAAATGGTGAAAAGAAAAGATGGCATTTGAGTCGGCCACAGGTGCTGTTTGTGAGATCAGTCACAACCTCAGCCAGGTTTTCAGCTGGTGGGAACAAGCCTGGCTTGTTAAATTTGGGATCTCTGGATCAGGGATCAGTCCCACCAAAGCAGAGCTGGCTCCAGCATTTGAGAAGGAGCAGGTCAGAGCTCCTGGAGCCAATGTACACCAACATTTTGGTTTTTCACATGAAAGTGCCCCATTTAACAGGGCATGAGCTCACCAGGGTAAAGGTGCCCTCTGTTCCTGCTCAGGAGTTGGTAGGCAGTGGGTGTCAGGTCCTCTCAATGCCCTGAAAGGTGTTTTGTGCACCAAATGCTCATAAACATCCCCTGACATGGGCTGATTTAGTCCTTTTTGAGACTGGAGTCTGTTAATGGAAGAAAGAACAGTTCCCACAATAAAGACATCAGAACAACTTGGTGGTTTTTTGTTTTTTGCAGAGAAATCCTCCAGCAGCCAAAGGAGAAAGCATCACTCCTGTCCTCTCCCTCTGATGTTAAAAAACCCCAAAACAAAACCAACCAACCAATCAAACAAAAACCAAACCCAAAGCAAACAAAAACCCCACAAACAAAACCCCAAATAGAAATAAACCACACACACACACACACAAAAACCCCACACTCAAAAAAACCCCAGGTTTTAGGCACACCAGCTATGAGGAGCCAATGCAACATGAAGTATATTTCTCTTTATTTCCCTTCTTGCTGCTCCAGTTGTGTGCAGCCAGGGGCATCCCTCAGCCTGTGCACACGTGTGCCTGCTCCCATGAAATCATCCTTGAAAACACTGGGAATAAATCCTTTCAGTCTGCACCACATGCTTTAGGATTTAAGGATTCTCAAACCTTTTTCCTGCCCACAACCAGCCTCAATTCAGAGCGGTGTTTTCCCCCTGGTGCCTTTGCAACCTGTGCAGCTCCTGGTTTGAATCAGCTCAGGGCTGGACCCTGGAGCACGAGAAGCCATCATTACATCTCACCCCATCTCCTCCCCACGTGGCTCCTGCCCGTGCCAGGGACACGGAGAGGGCATCCCTGAGCTCAGACTGTCTCAGGAGGAAATGACTGAGGCATCAAATCACCCCTTTGAACTGTCTCCAGAAATGGGGGAGAAAGCAGCAGCTCCTGGCTGCTCCTCATCCACTTTCTGAATCCCAGGGATAAGGCACCAGGCCTGGGGCTCATCTTTAAAGGGGCACAAACTTTGCACCCTCTTTCATTCCAGATTTTGAGTTGCTTTACATGGAAGTTGTTCATCCTACACAAAGCAGGTTCTGGGGAAGAGAAGGGAATTCTCCTTTTTCAGCAACTGGGCTGAAAAACCATGTCCAAAAATCCTGCCTCACTGTCCAGTAGTCCAGGTCTTAAACCTGCATCACCTCAGGGCTGCTCTAACAGCTCCCAGCCCATCCACGGGCTCTGCAGGGCAAGCACAACGTTCCCAAAGGGAAGGAACAGCTTTTTGTGCTCTAAATAGGCACCAGTTGCTTTTAACCAAGACCAGCAGTCTGCTGGACTTTCCCTTTTCCCACGATGAACTCAGGCTGGAATTGAATTAATGTGAAGTGAGCCAAAACTAGAGGAGACAACATCCAAAAATGTTCCTCTGGAGAACTGGAGAGTGGCTGCCAGGGAGCTGAAATCTCTTCTGCACAGCCCAGACCATCACAGGGTTAACTCAGGCATCAATTGCTGATCTGCTGCAATTTATACACAATTTAAACGTTTCTCCTTTCCACCCATTTGGGTTTCAATCCTGGTTACCAAAGGGACCAACCTTCCTGATTTGCAGCGGAACAGAGAGGTTGCTACTTCATAAAAAGTTGAGGTTGATTTTGTTCTCCCCATCAGTATCACAAATCTGCTGCTTCTGCTTTAATCCTAAAAGTCTCCTGTCATTTCCAACACCTCCTCTCCATCACCACGGAGCACCAAGCAATTTTCTAGTTACAGAAAATACCGGCAGTAGATCCAGGCTTTCCCACCCCTGTGCCAAGCAAACTGATCCTGGATTGTGCTGGACAACGCAACAGTTCAGGGAAAAGCTGCAGGAAGCAGTTCACATTGCTCCCTTTCCCATAGACAATCAGGCCTGACTCTCAGCTGTAAGGTATTTTTAAGTTAAACTGGACTTATTGTGGCAGAAATAACTTATTTATGTCCAGAAGCCTCTAAAAAACTCCAAGAATCCGTGCTGATGTCATTGAACACCACATTTTCTAGAGAAGACTCTTAAAATGCATTCAAGTCTTGCTCTGGTAAGAATCATTGCTCTCCAGGTCAAGGAGACAACCAAAATCCTGTTTGCCAGGAATTATCAGCTAAAAAGAAATGGTATTTTTGCCATTGCCACCACATTGCTGGGCTCTGACCTTTCCAAAACGGGGCAACGCCCTCCACTTTTGCAATTGGTTGGGATTTGGTTCAGAGAAACGAAATTCAGAGTTTTCATCCCCTCCAAGTCAGCTGACTTCCTATTTTAGAGCCAACTCGTTCCAGCACAAACCTGATCACGGTGAGAAAACTCCTAAACTTGTTCTGTTCAGCAGAGCCTGCTGCCTGCAGTGAAGTGCATGAAACCCAGGAATGAGAGATGAGAGAAACTGGGGTTACATTCCAATTTTGAGGGGCCTTTCCAGCCCAATGACTGACATAAAATCACCACCCCACCCGTCATCTCCAAGCTCTGTAATGAACAGCATGAATTTGTCTGGCCACCTCCTGCTTTCAGCCATTTCCTCTCAGAACAGCAAAATAATGGAAATTTTCAACGTTTTGGGAATCTTAAGTCAAAGCTTTCCCGTTAGCAGCCTTTTTTTTTTGGTACCACAGCTACATATGCACACAAACCTTTACTAAGTGTGCAGATTCAGTGGGATGCAGAGATTTTGGAGAGGAAGAGCAGCTCCTAATAAAGCTTTGTGAGTATATCCTGGACTCGTGCTCCCTCTACAGAAAATCAGGGGCAGTTTTCCTCTCTTGAGAGCCAGAGTTTCAAATTACATCCTGTGGTCAAGAACATTAAAGGAAGCTGACACAGCCCTGGGATGTGAAACCTGGTTAGTCCCTTGTAAGACAGAGTTTTTCCACGAGGAAAACACAAATCCTGAGAGATTTAAGATGTTAGGAAGGAATTCTTGCCTGTGAGGGTGGTGAGGCACAGGTTGCCCAGGGAAGCTGTGGCTCAGGATGTCCTCCCTGCAGCCAGATTAAACTGCACCTCGTAGCAATGACTTCCAGATTATTTTCCTCCCTTTCAGTTTGTTCTCTCCTGGCAGAAAAAAGGGAATCATTTTCAGGGGGTTTCCCACAACGAGCAGTCTGAAGGAGCTCCTTCTTTTCCCCCTCAGTCCACCTCATCTCTTGGCCAAAATACAAAAGTTAAATCAGATTAAACCACCCAGAACTGCCTCAAACCCCCAAAAGAAAAGCAGAACCCAAACCAGAGCCCAGATAAAAAGTCCTCTCTCTGGGTTTATTTTAAACACCTGTATTTTTCACAGCTTTCAGGACTCTCTTCAACCATGCAGAACCAGCTGATTGTGTCAGGGTTGTCTCAGGCACAAAAGTTTTTGTAGTTAATGAATAATTAGCTCTGAGCTTCTCCTTTGACCAATATCTGGATGCTCTACACGACAGGGGTCAATCAAAGACAAAAATAACCATTTTTTTATTAGCACAAAATAGAAGACAAAAATAAATGTGCCTTTGAAGGATGCTCACATGCAATGCCCAAGGCACGTGCACACACCAAGGCTCCAGGTAAGAGACAACAAAAGCTCTTGCAGGTACATTCCATGGAATTCTGATCCAATTCCCACCCCACCACAACTCTGAGGGAAACCCCAGCCTTTCTGCAGCAAGGCTAGGAAAGAATGCAGTTTAGAAAAGAACTTTTCCAAAGGTTTGTGCCGTATATACAACGGGAATTCTTTCACTGATCCCATCTCCCACACCTGATTGTTCTTAGGTTCAGTCTCATCTTAAAGAGGGACTCCAGAAATGCAGCTGCAGCCCAAGACACCTTTGCTGTGACCACAGGAGTGCCAAACCACCAGAAAAGAGCTCACACCTCTCCTTTGGGGAGGAAAAGCTGCCAGCTTTTCCCTTGGAAAACTCCTTCCTACTATTTTCATCACAATCAGAAAAAGGTTAAATGTCATCAACATACTTAAATATTTTTTTTTAATTACAATTACAGGTTAAAATTTATGACAGGCGTTTCTTTTATCGCTTGGAACTCCTCAGGTAGATCTTGGGGGTTTGCCAGCCTGCAGGAGCACTTTTCAAGCCAGCTCTTTTCCAGATGCGCTCCAAATCTTTCTCAAATTTTATCTAAAACAGGGAAAAAAGAGAGAAAAACAAAAAGTAACACAGCTCAGAGGCAACACTCACTGCCCACGCACCCCAAGGACGATGCAGGTGTAACACACACAAAGGAAACAAAGGTTCTAAGTGTCAAAATATTGGATCTCACTGCAGAAAATAAATCAGAAGACATTAAAAAGCACAAGGATCTTTTAAAAGTCCTGTGCAAGGAAAACTGAGAAGGTGGACAATGAAATGGTAAGGGAAATAAGAGGATTTTGCAGTGTTCAACGCTGCCTCCTACAAATCTGAAGCAGTGGAATTACAATTAACCCCGATTTGCATCTGGGCAAGGTGATAATTCCCAGAGAATGAACTAAATTATATCCCATGAAAGGCTGTGCTGAAGGAGAACATCCCCAGCTTGAACAACCCCCCATGTCTTCCCTCACTTCCTTCCACTAGGAGTAAAAGGCTTCTATGTAGAAAAACAGATTTGGAAGCACCTAAGGATTGTTGTCAAGACAGGAAATAAATTAAGATGAAACCAGTCTCCCTGATCCAGGGTAGACACATGAATTCATCCTTCACACAAATGCTAAAATCCATCTCCATTAATCACGCATATCTGTAAATTACTGTCATGGAAGAAAAAATTACACCCAGCAATTATCACATTTATGTTTGGAATCAGAGAATCGCTGAGGTTGGAAAAGATCCCCAAGACCACAGAGTGCAGCTGGGACTGATGTCCACCCTGTCACCCCGAGAGCCACATCCAGGCATTCCTTGGACACCTCCATGGTGAATCCACCACCTCCCTGGGCAGCCCCTTCCAAGGCCTGACCACCCTTTCCATGGAGAAATTCCTCCTGATGTCCAACCTGACCCTCCCCAGGCACAGCTTGAGGCTAAATGCTGAATTCATTCAGGCTCATTTTCCCCCAAAACCCCCTTAAATCCGTCATCCAACACCTGAACAGAGGCTTGATGTGCGGGCATCATTTCTGTCAGGGAACACCCCCTCCCCTGAGCTCACCTGACGCTTCTTCTTGCGCCCCTCCTTTATCCTCCTGCGGATGAACTTCCTCCTCTTGAGCAGCTTCTTGTACTTGTGCCTGTTCATCTTCCTCCTGCGGATCTTCAGCACATTCCTGCACTGCACTTTGTTGCCCAGGGCTCCCTCTCCTTCCCCCACATCCCTCGTCCCGGCGGGCGGGGGACACTCGGATGGCTGCGGGGTTTCACGGCTCGCTTCTTCCTGAGCGCCCTCAGCCTTGGGGAGGGAGTACCTCACCGTCAGCCAGCTCTCCAAGGGGCTGATGGAGAGTTTCCTGGGAATCAGGATCTCCTCCAGCTCAGGGTCCAGCGTGTGCCACTGCTGGGGCTGGGCCCCGCTGGGGTTGGGGGGCTGGGTGCTGTAGCGTGCGGATGGAGAACGGCAGCAGAGGAAGGAGGACACTGACCTGGGCAGGAGGTGGCCTTTGGGAGAGAAAGGGATTGCACTCAAAAGGCAGGATTTTCCAGCTGGAGCATGAGAAAAGCTCTGCCCGGCTCTCAAGCCAGCAGACAGCTCTGGCCAGAACGAGCTAACGAAAGGAAACACTCACAGAAGTTGTGTCGTCATCACAACAGCGAGGAAGTATTTCTGACTTTTAACTACAATGCTATAATGTTAAAAATGTGTTATACTTTACTGGGTAAGCTGCCCAACTCACCCAGGCAGGGCAGGGTGGAGGTCTCCCTTCACTGGGGGTTGCAATTCCAAGCTCTTTAAGGTCCCTTCCAACCCAAACCATTCCACGATGCCATTAAGTGGAATGTTCTTATGTTTTCTGATGGAAAATCAATTTGGAATGGTTGGCTGGATCAAACCTCTCTGCTGCTAAGGAATCTCCTCCTAAGGTTAAAAGAGGTTAAACCAAAGCTACCCCGTACTTACATAACAGATCAGAGGCACAAAAACATTTTGACAACCACTGACTCAACAACAGCCTCTTCCCTCCTGCATTGCTTGGGTGGAAAAGAAACTTCTGGGAGTCCAATTACCCCAGGAAAATAAACCCAAACAAACAGAAAACTTGGTCACATGAAACCAGTTTACCTGCAATTCTCGAGGCCTTCAGTAACTGGGAACTCAGCTGTGATATTAACATTTTGTTTCACTTTGTTCACTGGCAGAGCCAGCAATGACTGTTCAAACAAGAGCATTTATTCAATAAGGCAAAGATGCAGCTTTAAAAATCCTTCTCTATTCTACCCCAAACCCCCAAAAGATGGTCTGAGACACCCTAAACACCCTCCTGGTTTTACCCTCAGTCTGTCGGGCTCTGCTGTGGGGGTCAAGCACCGGGGCAGTTCAGCCGCGGAGATGATTTATTAATAAAGCTTGGGCTGTTTTAACGTTAAGAACACGGCAACTCCAGCCGAGCCCCCTGACACAGCCCTGTTGCCCCCTCAGGCCGGGAGAAGCAGCCGCGCGGCCTAAGCACGGGCCGTCACCGAGGGGCCGCCTCCCTCCCCTCAGCCCTCCCGGCGCTGCCGGCGCTGCCCCGCCCCAGGCACGCTCCGCACGGAGCCCCCGGTGCCCGCGGCCGCCCTCCCCTCACGGCCGCGCCGCCACCGCCGCCATCACCCACCGGCCCCGCCGCCGCCGGAACTTCCGGCCGGCCGCAGCGCCCCCTGGCGGCGCCCCGGGGGTAACGCTCCCTCACGGCTCCCCGTGATCCCTGAGCGTGCCGGGCTCGGTCCCTCGCGGTCTTTCATGGCCCCTCGTGCCTCCTCTGTGGTCCTTCATGGCCCCTCACGATTCTTTCTGGCTGCTTATGGTCCCTCACAGTCCTGCGTGGTCTCTCGAGGTCCTTCATGATCCCTCATGGTCACCTGCAACCCTTCCTGGTCCTTCTCAGTCCCTCCTGGTCCTTCTCATTCCCTCCTGGTCCTTCATGGTCCCTCACGATCCTTCCTGGCCGCTTACGGTCCCTCACAGTTCTGCGTGGTCCCTCACAATTCTGCGTGGTCCTTCAAGGTCCTTCATGATCCCTCATGGTCACCTGCAATCCTTCCTGGTCCTTCTCAGTCCCTCACGGTCCTTCCTGGTCCCTTTGTGGTCCTTCATGGCCCCTCCCGATCCTTCCTGGCCGCTTACGGTCCCTCACAGTCCTGTGTGTTCCCTCAAGGTCCTTCATGATCCCTTGTGGTCACTCACAATCCTTCCTGGTCATTCTCAGTCCCTAACAGTCCCTCCTGGTCCTTCATGGTCCCTCACAGCCCATTCCAATGCCTTTCAACCTTTTCATGAGGAAGTTTTTCTAAATATCCAACCTAAACCTCCCCTGCTGCAATTGAGGCCATCCTTTCCCTCTCCTCCTGTCCCTGTTCCCTGGGCGCAGAGCCTGATCCCCCCTGGCTGCCCCCTCCTGTCAGGGAGTTGTGCAGAGCCACAAGGTCCCCCCTGAGCCTCCTTTTCTCCAGGCTGAGCCCGTTTCCCAGCTCCCTCAGCCTCTCCTGGGGCTCCAAACCCTTCCCCAGCTCCCTCAGCCTCTCCTGGGGCTCCAAACCCTTCCCCAGCTCCCTCAGCCTCTCCTGGGGCTCCAAACCCTTCCTCAGCTTTGCTCCAAACTAAATCCTTCAACCCAGGCATATCCCTCACCCACCAGTTCGCACGGAGACCTCAGCCACACTTGGAAAGTCAGTGGCTGGGATGTGTTCACCTGCTGAGTCCCGGGGGCACCTCACTAAAACCTGTCCGAGCAGGGAAGCACGGCACGAAGAGCCACATCACCAGGAATTTTGGGCATCAGGAGGAATTTCTTCATGGATGGGGACATAGTAGAGTCCCCATCCCTGGAGGTGTTCAAGGAAGGAGTGGACGTGGCACTCAGTGCTTTGGGCTGGGTGACAAGGTGGGGATTGGTCACACGTTGGACTCGATGGTTCTTTTCCTACCTAAACAATTCCATGATTGTGTGAAGAATTCTGTGGTCCTGTTACAGGGAGCCTGCCTGGCCCTGTTGATGCAGGGATCGTGGAAGGCACACAGACACCTCTCCCTGCCACACCTTCGTCTGCATCCGGGGGCAGGTCCCAGTGGCTGCTGTCCAGGGACAGCCACACCTGTTCTCTCCCCTTACCTGCCTGTTGTTTGTCTTCTCTTACTCGGCACAGGAACCCACCGCCTTGGCACAGCATGAAAGTGCCTAATCAGCTGGCATGAGGGAGGGATGCTGAAGCCAATCCCAGACTTCAAAGGGCTTTTTGCTTTTATACCTACCTCAGCCAGAACACGAGAGATTTATTCACCAGCTGCTCTTAGTATTTCAGACCAGAGAAAGGGTCTGTCTCCAGTTTAGGTACACCCCACTGTGTCAAACCCAACTACCCTGAAAGGTTGGCATTGGTTAGAGTTTCTTCCTGAAAATTAGGAATAAAGTCCCCTTTTGCCAGGAAAGAGAAACCTATGAGGAGAAATTGAATGAAGTAAACAGGTCGGTAAACAGACTGTTTGTTTAATCAAGACTTTATTGAAGACACTTCAGAAGTTTATGTACAAAACAACATTCCCACCCCCATATCAGGCTGTTAGTCACCCACTGGGAACAAAGCAAGTGCCTGGTGTACACTGGCAACCTGGGGACACTCAGAGTGTGCCACGGAACTTACAGAACTACCAAATTCCCGTGGTTTAGAGCTGGGCAATTTCAGCCTTGGCTCAGCTAGGAACAAAGGAAACCGAAGGAGTTTTTTTCTGGAGATAATTGAGTATACTGGAATCTGACAGCCTACACTGGCCTTACTCTGAGGTCAGGTCGTTTAATTCTGCAAAGAGCCAGAAGCCCACTTTGGTTTTGGAAGTGAAAAGGAACCAGCCGCCCCTGGATTTAACTCGCAGGTTTTCATCCATTTCAGAGGGCTCCAGGAGATGCCCATCACCGAGAGCACAGTAGTGTTTGCAGGAAGCATTAGAGCAGAGCAGTACAATACCAATGAAAGAGTCAGCCACCTTGCTTTCCAAATACACCTAGAGAGAGGCTGAGCATCAGGCTGGCTATTTCAACGAGCGTGTAAGGAAACCCTAGAGACACAGACAGCAGTGGCAAGGTTAAATTGTGACTGATGTGCTGTTCCTGTAGAGTTCTGTGCACTTCTACCACGGTAGAGTTTCCCCTTGCCAGTCCAGGAAAGAACCATTTTCTTTTTCACCGAGGCGGTCCAGAACAGAGAGAATACCTGGGATAGCTTCTTGCACCTGCATGGGAGCCTGGAATGAATCAAGCTTAGGTTATTACTGGGGATATCCTGCAGGAGAGCATCGAGGTGGTTCTAGAATGAAAGGGGATGTATTTTTGTGTGTCACAGCACATGGAGGTGTGCAGCCACAGGGTTGGGACAACAAGGGAACCCCACTGTCACATTCCCAGAGCTGGCACTCACCATGTTTCCACCCATGTCTGTCTGAAGCCAGCCTGGGTGCAAGGAAATGCAGAGAATCCCATCCGATTTCAAGTCTGCAGCGAGACACCTGGTGATCATGTTCAGTGCAGTCTGGGGGAGTGGAAACCACCTATTAATGTGCTGTTTGTGAGCCTTGAGCAAGAGCTCAAGCCCAGCTGGTGGGCACCTCCCTTCCACCCTGCTGTCTCCTGGCACAGGAAGGGGCAGGAAGAGGCTCTCAGCAACTCATCCAGACTGGGGACTCTGAAAGCTTTACCACCACAAACTTACTGCCCAAAGACGAAACTAAGTTGTAATGGAAGATAAAGTAGCATTTGAAACGCCTCAGGAGCTGTGAGGAGAATAATATTGACATAAGGATGGTGTTTTTCTGCACCAATCACTCCACAAACATTCATTTACTTCTGAACAGGGAACACAAGCATTTAACAGCTTATGAGTAGGTGGTGTAGGAGAAACTGTGTGTGTGATCTGGACTATCTGTACAAACTGCATCTCTGGATGTGAGAAAACTAAAAATCCCACCTGTCACAAACTAACCTCACCACGTACAGGTCAGCACACCTTTTGCTGAGTTTCCTGCCTGCTCTCTCGCTTGGACGGGAGAGGAACACAGCTGACAGAACCCACACTCGATGGCATCAGCTCTTCCCTGAATGCCAAATCCCTCGGGAGTGGATCTGTATCAGAGCAGGGATTTGGGAGCCTGTTCTCCAGAAGCTGACACGCCTGCTCCAGGTGCAGTGTTCCACAGCTCCCATTTCCACCCACATGAAGAACAAGAACAGTTTTTGTGTCAGCAGAGGTGCTGCACCCCCTTGGCATCACCACCCTACGGTCAGCGTGGTCTCTAACTGCCCTCAGCCCGGGGGAGCCCACAAACCTTTGCTATCCTGTAGGGATAGACCTTGAGGAACATCTCATTTGCCTGGACAAGCTGCATGGAGGCAGCGAGAGAGGACATATTGATGATGGCAGCTCTGTGACAGCCCATTCCAGTGCCCAGCTGGGCTGCCTTCCTCAGCAGGGGGAGGAACGCCTGTGAAAACAAGAGTTTGCTTTAATTTGGTGACTTAGGTTGGAGTTGGATCATTCCTTCATTCATAGCAGGAATCCCAGTGCAGCTCTGTGCCACCAGCACAGAGTGGTGATGGCTCCTCAGACTCAGAGGAAATCTTCCTCCAGCAGCCTCTTGTGCCCACCTCCAATCCCCACCTGCCACGAAGTGATCCCACACGAGGTGCACAAACAGCAGCTCTTGCTGCTCTGCAGACAGGCAGGTCCATGTCAGAACCATATCTGTGCACTTCCAAGGAGACAAATAGCTGGGCAAGTCCAGCTCACTTGTGGAAAAGCCCCAGATTCAGCCCATTCCTCCTAGTCCTTACCTTGGTGACCATCAGCTGGGCAACGGTGTTGGTTTCGTAGATGGTGAGCATGGTCTCTGCTGTGACTTCCTCCAGGGAGGCGAGCACGTTGATGCCAGCGTTGTTGATGAGGCAGTTCAGGCCTTTGTCTCCCACAATTTCTTCCACTTCCTTGACCACTTTCTTGATGCTGTTCTCACAGACCACATCTGCACAGAGAACCAGGAAGAACAGTGTGGGGTTCAGGGTCTGCCTGGCACGGGACAACCCGTGCCAAACCAGATCTGAGGCTGCGTGGGGACGTTTGGGCAGCACTCAGGTGACAATGCACAGGTTTTACAGAATTACATTTCCCCACTGTTATCTTAAGATGGTTTTCAGCTGCTGGAGATCATGTCCAGGTACTGATCAGTCAGTTCAGATCAGTCAATCCCTTAAGATGCCCTCACCTACGTGGAACAGATTTCTGTACATAAAAACAAAGCCCTTTACTCACCCAGTTGCAGGAGCTTGATGTTGCTGTACTGCTTGCTAAGCTGCTGCAGTTCCTAGGAAGAAGAAATGTTTTTGTTATTTTATATATATATATATAAAAATATATATCTCCATGACTGTTACATAAGTCACTTTGAATTCTGCACCTCCAGAATTGCACCTGAAATATTTTCATGACTGGACTGAAGGCAGCGATTCTCCTTTGTTTTCCAGCCTGCTGAGCAGCTTTCCTAAAAGCCAGATGTGCTGCACGGACTCTTCCCCTGCTTCGTCCTGACTCCAGCGTGCTGGATTTTTAGTGGGGTATTTCTCAGCTTTAGTGCTCAGTTCTCAGCATTCCAGTAAAAATCCAGTAACTCCCCAATTCTGCAAGAAAAGTGTAGCTGTCCTGAAGCTCAGCTAGTGCTGGACATCGCTTCAGGGCAGGAGGAACGCTTTTAAAAAGCCATTTGGAATTACTGTTTGCAGTTTTCCCGTGGGAATTCCATTTCCCCAGCAGCCTCGTTAGCGGCAGTTTTTGTAAGCAGAGGTGAAGCACACCATGAAATCCATCCCAGGCACAGCCACTGCCCAGGAGAACAATTCCCTCCCTGCTGTAACTCACTCATCTGCCTGTCAGCAGAGCAGGCTGGTGTTCCTGGAGAAATCCGTGCTCGCCGGTGTTCCGGCTGGACAAAGTGTGTCCAAATTGGATTTATAGGCCCAGCTGGAATACTCAGGTTTCTGTGCCATGAAGCCAAGTGGGAAGCGTGGCCAAACACAACAGATGGATTCCATACTCCCAGTCGTGTTCAGGAGACACAGCAACCTGGCCAAACATTCCAGCCCGAGCAAATCCCTTTCTTTAGGAGCCCTTTGGGAATGGGGGTCAGGAGGGCAGGTTTTGAAAGAATCCTTCTCTGCCCCTTGGAGACACTTCAGGGACTCCGTGTCCTCTGACAATGCATCACATCTTTTATCTCACATCAGACCCTGCAGGATTCTCTCCAGGCTTGTTTGGGAGATTTGTTCTCCCACTGAGGCTTCGTTACAACTGCAGTTAAGGCTATTAAGGGGAGGGGGAAGGAAAAACAAGTCAGAAGCACAAAACCAGAAGACATTCCTTGCTTTGGACAGGGCTTGGTGGGACAGCTTTCCATAAATTAAAGGCCCAGAACACACTTGTTTAAAATAATAAATAATAAACTGCCTTGTTTATTGATAGTCCAGGATGAAATAGCTCTGCCATGTCAAGGCCTGCCATAATTCCATGCCTTTGGACCGTCACTGGATTCCAGTTTGACAGTATCACTTAGTGGATAATAAACTCCAGGAGCGCTCTGGCTTCTCAAGGTTTGTCCATTTATTTATAGTTCGTTTATTTATAGGCTTTGCTCTCTGACAGAAACAAGCTACCAACTCCTGCTGAAAGGCCAGAGCTGCTTTGAGTAGCAACAGCAACTGAGAGGCTTCTGAAGTGAGTAAGCAATATTTTCAATTAAGAGCTGCAAACACTGGGGAAAGAAGCATTCTCCGGTACATAAACAGCATGAAATTACAATAGATTCATGCAAATTAGGTTTAAAATTCAATGGGCTTTCCAGTTAATTACTTAGTTAACAAGTGACTCCCACTTCAGGGGTTGAAATTTCTGAGAAGCACCTCCCAGGCACAAAGCTGATCTAGCCAGCTTTGGTCTTCAAGAACGTTACACCTGATAAAAAGCTGAAAAATCCAGTTAGAACATCTGAAAATTGCAGGAAAGCCTACTTCCCCCCTCCTGTGACTAGAAGGAACATGAGAAAAGGAGGACTGAGACAAGTCGGTACATCCAGCATATCCCAGCTAAGTCATCTTTAATTAGTGTGCTGTGACAGAGAATTCAAAAACAAACAAGCCAAACAAAACCCAGCAAAAAGCCACAACACAACCCCCTAACGCTGTGTTTATTTAGTATAGTAGCTGTAGGACTGCTCTGCACCTGAACAATCACCCCTGAGAATCAACTCTTAGGGAGGCCGAGACAAGAATTAAACTCTGATTAGCATCTGTTGTTTCCTGCTTGCTGATTTTTAATTACCATTAACAAAGAGTCGGCCTATTCTGATTTAAACAAGATCCTCTGGCACTCAGGGCTCCAGACACAGATTCGTCAGCACACAGGCTATTTATTGCTCGATTTCAACCAGGAATGTTTTGTTGTCTTTGCCATTTAGCAAGATTTACTTTGCCTTCTTTATGGAAGCATTATCCACTTGGGTTACAGCTCTTGGAAAGGGCCTGGCCCCACTGAGCCAGTTGGAAGCAATCAAGCCAAACAAACACAGCCTGCGGGCAGGATAAAGGTGCTTGGGTATCCTTCACATCATCCTGCTTGCGCTCGGGACAAAGGCAGAGGTGTATGCTATTTTTCTGTGTCCCTCTGAGACAGGATTTCAGTATCACGGTGTACAGCCAACTCACTGTTCAGCCCTGTAACAGCTTCCACAGCACTGCCCTGACCCACGGGCCTCTCTCACTCCAGAAGGGCCAGACCTTACTGCTGAAGGAAGTGTAAAACACTTCCAGAAGAAACAAAATAATCAAACAAAACAACTCTGCAGTGAGCCAAAATTAGAAAGACTTCAAGGATGCCCTCTCTGCCTGATATATATTCAGAAATGCCCCCTTTGCCTGATATATCTGTTGCGCAGATCACTCAGCTGCTCTTCCCAGTTGCAAACCACATGGCTGAAATATGTGTTAAAGGGAAAAACAAGCCCCAGACCTGACAGAGACAGTGAGCAGAGAGAGCTCCGGGTCTGACGAGCGAACAGGCGCAGTTTGTAACGGGATCTGCTGCTTCAGAGCAAGGGAAACTGCACATTAAGGCCTGGAAGCTTCCCAGAGCTCTGCAGAGGGCTCGAGCAGCGAGGAGTTTGTTCACCTGGGAACACACCGGGACTGCGGGGAGAGCAGGAGAAACGGGAGCTGCTCCTGTGCAGATCCCACAGCTCTGGGCACCGCAGGTTTATCCACACCGTGCCCATCTCCTCCTTCCCCCATCAGAGAGGGCACTCCAGGGGCTGCACCATTTCTAAGTGCAGTCCTTCAGGGCAGCGTTTTTCCCTTTTATGAGAAAGCAGGATAGGGGAGGAAGGAGTAAAGAAGAAAAATAGGAGTGTGGGGAGAATTCCAGCTGGGTCCATGAGCCCCTGCAGGCTCCCTGGTAATGACTGCGCTGGGGTTGTGTCCATCTGGAGAGCAAAGACAGGACATCAGGATTATTTCGCAGGAGATTTGTAGCTGCTCCCGCTGTCAGCGTTGGAGCAGCCCAAGAAAAGGCAGATTGGAATCAGAGAGTGGCTGGAGGAGTCTCCGATGGTGCTTTTCCAGGAGGGGCAGTGGTTATCTGGCTGCCTGCGGGCCTGCTGCATGTTATCGTGTGATCTGCAGCCCATTTGTTAGGCAAATGTTCTGGGGAGGCCACCTAGGAGCTCCTCAGCCCCAGAACTCGAGTTTTCACAACTTCTGCCAGCACATGAAAAAGCCTGCAGCTGTTCAGCATTATCCCAAGGTTCGGGAGTTACAGGAGATGTGCTGCTTTCCTGGTAAAGAGAGGAAAGCAGAGTCAGGCTTCCCCAGCATCTTTCTAAAGGCAGCTCCTTAGGGCCTCTTCTCTGTCCACTGTTTGGAGGGCTCCGAAATATCCAGGCATCACCCTGCCGGGAGATTCTTGCCCAAGGTGGAGCTGCATTTGCCAGCAGCTAAGCAAATTTAATCACTTTTCCTCTAAAAACTGGAAGATCAATTTTAAAAGCCTTTTCATTTGAGCTCTGCCCATCCTTCTCCTCCATTCTGTAGTGGGAACGTGCTGCTCTGCCGAACCAGAGGAGAGCAGAATTTAAAGGAACTGTCCAAAGTTGCTGTTCTCCGGGTTCATCCTTTAAGGAAGTGCTAAGGAGGGGTTTTCATACGGTCACTTACCACAAAGCCAAGGGGCAAAACCAGAACTGGACCACCTGAACTGCTGTCAAGAGGAAAAGCACTGACCCAGGTGTGCAGAGGAACTCCCTCAACTTCACAGCCCAGCGTGCATGGCCAACCAACAGGTCTGAGATGGGCTGAGCCCATTCCGTGTGCCCTAAGCTGAGCCTGCAGTGCCAATCTCTGCGAGCAGGGACCTGAACTCAGGGAGTTCATGATGAACCTGAACTCTGAGTGGTCAAGATTTGACTGGAAAGTCAGCGACAGCGAAGGTTCATCTCTGAGAAATAAAAAAAAATAAATAAAAATGACAAGAAAATCACGGAACCTTTGCCTTTCCTACCACGCTGAGCAGCACTGCCAGGCTGGAGCCAAGCTTTGAGAGCAGCAGCTGAACGTGGTGCTCCCATGACCAAGATTCCCAGTGCTGGAGGCTGGAGCAGGTCTGTACCTGCCCTGTGCCAGCCCCAAGGACCAGCAGCACAGTGGGAACACTCTCAGAGGGTCAGAAGGTTTTGTGCCAACTCCGTGCATTGCAGATGGGGCAGATAATACTGGTGAAACCACTACAATACCTTTAGTAAAGATTTCTCTTCCTTGTGGAGTTTCCAAACCCATCTGTTAGAAATATGCTTCCAGCTGACTGCAGAGGTTTCTATTGATGTCCTGCCAAAGCACAGCACATGGCCTAGAGGTCCTTACAAAGAACAAAAACCCACCCTGATCCACCAAGGACAAAACTTGCCCCCCTGAAAAAAAAAAAAAAAGCTTTGGATGCACCCCATGTGGCCTGCAGAATCACCACTGGGGTTACTGGAATGTGGCTCCTGGCCAGCTTCCTGCCTACAGGAGACACCCTGCCAGAGGCTTTCCAGGTTTCTCCCGCAAGCCAGGAGTGACCCAGACTCTCCCCAGACACATTGCACTGTCTGAAGGCTGTTCCATCTTCCTGTGCAGGTTTAGAGCCTTTTCGCTCCAGATTTTTAAATACTGACCACGCAAAAAAAAATATAAATCCCCTGATGAGTTGTGCTGAGATTTGCCCGTGTAATGTTTCCTAGGGAGCTCTTCCTGCCGAAGGAACCATTTCACTTCTCCCTGTAATGGATCCGAGCCCATTATGATGAGAAATCACAGGGGCCAGTTGGTGGAAAAGAGAAGGAACCTCCCTCAGCGCTGGCTGAAGCAGCTTCAGGACAAACAACCACGCAGGGAGATTTCGATCGAGCACAGGTCAGGTGTCTCTGCTGCCTTCCTGTGCCGCTGCTACACCGGGCTCTTGTGCAATCACTCCTAGGAAATAGGGCTGGGAGCGGCGCCAGCTCGGGTAACAGGAGTTAAAAGGGGACAGAGTGCAGTGAATGCCTGCTCAGGTCCTGCACAGGGGGGGCTCGGGGGGAGCCACAGGGACCAGCAGCCCTGAAAGGGAGCTGCGCACCTGATCTCAGCCTTGCCGGACTGCGTCTCTGCACTTTCATTCAGAAATGCCCTAAACGTTTAGGAGACTTCTTTTAGAAAATCAAGATATTTTCCTTCAGTTTCACAAGTGCCTGCAGAGCAGCAGCAGCTTCTGGAGAAGCAGAGGTCAGAGTGCAGCTGTTACCTGGCCGACCCTGCCCCACATCCTCGGGGGCTGCCTGAGCGCCGCCTTTTAAGGGTTTTTTTTTGTAGCCAGGCAGTAAACAAAGTTGTTGTGTTGGTTTATCGCTAGCACGGTGTGATCACAATCTGTGTGAAAGGAATCAAATCCCCCAGAAGGAACCGGCACAGGAGCTCTGCTTCCCTCCGCACGTGCCTGGGAATTCGCCTTTCCCCGGGACAAGCCACGCTTGAAATAGGGGAGATGCAGGAACAGCGCTGTGGGTATCGATTCTCCTTCCAAGTGCCTGGGGCGTTCTGGAGGGGTTCGGGACAGTCACAGGGCTGAGTGCCCAGCTTCCTGCGGCTCTGGAGCACCGGAGGGAAGGAACGGGGGGGTGGATACGTGTGTGCTTTTCTGTGCTGCCCAAATTCCACCGAGGAGAGCCGAGATCAGCCTGGACACGCAGCAGGTGACACTGCTGGTCACGAAGTGACTGATCCCCCCTCATCGATTTGCCTCCAAAGCTTCGAGGTGTGTGTGAAATTTGTCGGGAGGAGTTTAGGGACGGGGAAAGGGTCCCAAAACTGCTGCGATGCTGCAGCAGCAGAGACTCGGGCTGAAAGAGGAGAGGGCTGCAGGCGGATCCAGCAGCAGCAGCAGGTAATAAAGGCTTCCCCTTCCAGCAGAAGCTCTGACCCCTGCCCAGCCGAGAGGGGAACTAAGAGACGTGTTTAATTAATTGCTCATTTGGGCTTTCTCACTTGTTGCAAGTGCAGCAGAGAAGAAGAGGCAGGCAGGGCACGGCTCCTGCTGGGGACACGGACACGCCGTGGAGAGAGATAAGGAAAGCTGTGGCGGGTCCCACGGGGAAGGTTTCTGAGGGATGATGAGCTGCCCCTACAGGGCTCCGGGCCGTGCAGAACTGGAGCAGGACAGGACAGGCATCTCCAGCAGCAAATCCACCGAGAAACTCGGGGACTGAAGGAAGGGCATGGCAGGAGCTCTGGAGATGCTGCAGCTGCCCTGCTGCCTGCCCGGCCGTGTCCCGCCCGCTCTCCTCCTCCCGGGAACGCTCTCTATCATCGATACCCGCAGCTCCAGCCCCGGAGAGCTCCCCGGCACCGGCTCCACCCGCCCCGGCTCCATCCCAGCGCGGGCTCTCGCTGCCGGCACAGGGATGCTCGAGACGTTCCGCGCTTCCACAGCGCCTTCTCCTCCCTCCCGCCGCCGTTACCCCGCTCCGGGGACCCCCGGCGCGCCCGCCCCGCTTACCTGCGCCTTCTCGGGGTACCGGCAGGTCGCAAAGACCAAGTCCGGGGAGGGGCTGGCGGCTGCGAGCCCCCGCACCAGCCCCAGCCCGATGCCGCGGCTGCAGCCGGTGATGAGCACGGAGCGGCAGCGCGGCTGGGCCATGCTGCCTCGGCCGGCTTCGCTGCGCTCCCGGCGCTTCTTAAGCCCACGCGGTTCTCAACCTGCGCGGTGCGGAGCCGGCCCCGCCGCCCCGGGCCCGCCCCCGCCGCGGCGCCTCCCCCGCCCGGCTCCGGGGCAGGGAGAGAACGGGCTCGGAGAGCGGCCAGGGGAGGGGGAATCGGCTCTTCCCCCTCCCACAAAGACCCGAGCTCATCCCGCTCCCGGCTGGTACCCAAACCCCGCTCCACAAACTTCAGAGCCCTGCGTGTGACAGTGGCGGCCGCAGGGCAGCCCCAGACCCCTCTGAGCCTCATTGCTCACTCCCTCAGAACGAAACAAGGGTGAAATCGCTCCCCCCAACAGCCGGGAGTGGGCAGGAGAGAATTCAGCTCTCTAAGGTGGGGGCTGAAGCAGAGGCAGGAACTGAACCCCTGTTCCTGGACTCCCCAGGTTGCTGCCAAAGGCGTTTTGGGGTGTGCCAGGCACTGCATTTGCTCTCCCTTCCTCCTTGTGGATGACCTGGTGTTGGAAATCACTCCAGGCTTCCTGCCCTTAGCTCATCCTCACCCTATTCCCCCAGGACTGGCCCGTGCCTTCCCGGATCAATAACCCATCCCTGATCTGCACACTCATGCAGAAACGGGTACAGGGAGGCTTCAAGGCTTTAATTACATCTGGGAGCAGAAGATTGCTCTTTTCTTTTTTAAAAAAAAAAATCACTACACTTTCAAAACTAATTTCATCCTGCTGGAGGTCAAGGATAAACTCTCCCCTTGTACTTGGGAAACTGAAGAACAAAGATTTGGTAATTTGTAAAAATTCTGTGGAAAAACCTCAAACAGCTGCTGAGGCTGCCCTGTTTCCCCTTTTGTTGGCTTATTTCTGAACACCTGCAGTAGCTCAAAAAATGTACAGGATTGAAATATATTCAATTATTGATGGGGGGGAGCTCAGGTCTGGTGTTCCCATCACATTCCCAGGGGAGAGGAAGATGACAAGATCCTTCCAGACCCTTCTCCTACCTCAGACAGTGCTGGCTGTGAGCAAAGCCGAGCAGGGGCTTCGGGAAGAGCCTGGATTCCAGTTCCCTGAAGCTGAGGAAAGCTCATCCCTGTGCTCACAGCAGCTGTGGCAGGACGCCAGCAGCAAGGCTGCCCTGTGCACTGATACCTGTTTTTCTCCTTTCTTCCAATTAAAGCTCCATTCCAGCAACTTCTGGAACACTCTTCCAGGTGCTTTAATCCATTCCCTTCCTTCCCTCGTGGGTTGTGTGCAGTTCAGAACAATTCCCTTTGTGCATTACCAACATTCTGGTGACTTTGGAAAATCTTTTTGGAAAAACCCCCATCAAGCCTAAAACTGCTTCGTGACCTCTTTGTGCTTGGGAGCTGCTGGCACAGCTGGAATTGGCAACCTCTGGGAAATAAATCCTTTGGGCTCTCACCTGGGAAAGGAAAGCTTTGGTGGCTGAGCCCCTGCTGCCACAAGCACAGCTCTGACACAGTGAAGTTACTGCTGGCTGAGCCTTTTTTGGGAAAATAGGAAGCCTGGAGGATTATGTGCCAGGAAGGAAGGATGAGGATGGGGGGCCAGAGCAGGTAGGGGGTTTGATCTGAGGAAAGAGCAGGTGGGATTGATCTGAGGAATGAGGATCAGCACCGGGCCAAGCCCACAGTGTCTTCTACCAGTGAGGTTTCAGTGCTGTCCTTTCACAGCAGAACATCTCTCAGAGCAGAAGGAATTGCAGGTGAACACCAGGAACAGCTCAGAGAGCAACCTGAGAGAGGTTCTGATGAGTGAGAGCCGGGGTAGAGTCCGCAGAGGCTGAGAAAACGAAGCTGTACCTCACCTGAAGGGCTGAGCCCTGTTCACACATGGGGAGCTTTTTATTTCAGGTCAGCTTCTGCCAGCTCCAGCCCGGGGACTCTGCCGTGCTCAGCAGCAGCAGCAACTGCCCCTAAATGTCCCAGCAGCTCCCCACACCAAACCCACCGCAGATGTTCAGCCACTGCAACATCTTCACCCCCCAAGAGCTGGCACGAAGCCCAGGGGATGGGATTCTGCAACCTCCAGAGATCAACCCCAGCTTGTCCAGGTGATGGAACACTCAGCAAACTCAGCTCAGGAAGCTCAGCTGGGACCTGCCAGCTGCTCCTGAAGCCAGAGAAATGCACTTCCCACCTCAGATCTTTGTGGATTGGGGGCTGTTATGTTTGGTATTGAGTGCAGAGGTGCCCAAAATTCCTACCTTTAAGGGATTAGGGATTAAATTCCAAGTCTTGAGTCTACTGCAGTTTGAAAATCTCTTCGTTTTGCACAAATTTCTTTCCTTATGAGTAGGCACAAAGTGGTGTAGCTCATAAGAAACTGCTCTCGAGTGAATGTAATAGAAAATCAAATACTTTAATGAAATTAGGGAGCATGAGAGTAACAGCTCAGATATACCACTAGAACTGATACTACTGGGCTGTGGGGCTCTGCTAATTGGTTTTTAAATGCTCTGTTCATCAAGCATGCAAGACTGACAAACTACGAATTCTTCAGAGTGTCAAAGATCCTGAGTAAAGAATTTCCAACCACTTCAAATGGATAGATAGGAAACGTCTTCTGAGCTGGTGACCCGCACACAGCATTGCACAGATAAAAATATAACACTCTCAATGCACAGAGCTAAATACTTTCACATTTATCAGAATTTTCTACACGAGTCTTTTTTTTTCTTTTTTTTTTTTTTTGGATAGAATTCAAGTTTTGAATTTTCTGTATATATCTTCACCTGTATTAAACAAATGCTTATTTACATCGTGGGTAAAGTGTAAAGGCTAGGAAGGCCATTTTCCCATACTGTACTGTAACACTGCAAAATATATATACACAGAGAACCTAATATAGGCAACAGGTCTAAAAAACAAAAAGTCACCTCCCACCTGTACAACATCATCGAGCCAGTATGAAAAGAGGGCGTTGTTAGCACCAAACCACTCCCAGGGGGCTGAGGAGCTTCCCAGTTCCACAGGGAAGAACTGCTGGGCACAGCATTCCAGGATGGGCCACGGAGCTGCTGCCTGAAGCCCCGAGCACTGCGCTGCCTCGGGGATGGAAATCACTGAAGGGCAGGACAGGAGCAGCCACTGGGAGCAGGTGACAGTGACAGCCCAGCACGGGCCACTCCCGGCATCGCTTCCCACCCTGCCAGCCTTGCCTTGGGATCCATGGACAGCACAAACCCTCAGCAGAACATGACTGCAGAGAGGGGTGGTTCACGAACCAGATTTACCCTGGCACTGCACAAACCACGGGGGAGGAGCTCTGCTGGCACAGGGAATTCCAAGGGAAGCAGCCTGGCTGTGCCCAGGGTGCCCCTGTGGGAAGCTCACTGGTGGTGCTGGAGGGAATTCCCAAAGGGAAGCAGCCCCAGTGGGCTCAACCATTGGGAATTCCCTCGAGAAGCAGCCCCGGTGGGCTCACCACTGGGAACTCCCCCGGGAAGGAGCCCCGGTGGGCTCACCATTGGGAACTCCCTCAGGAAGCAGCCCCGGTGGGCTCACCACTGGGAACTCCCCCGGGAAGGAGCCCCGGTGGGCTCACCATTGGGAACTCCCTCAGGAAGCAGCCCCGGTGGGCTCACCACTGGGAACTCCCCCGGGAAGCAGCCCCAGGCCGGCGCTCACCGGCGGTGCCGGCTGTGCCCGGGGTGCTCGCGCTCGTAGCGGTGCCCGGCGCGCTCGTAGGAGCGGGAGCGCTCGTGCCGGTGGTTGCGGTAGTAGTGGCTCTTCTTCTTGTACTTGCCCGAGTGGTCGGAGCGCTCCCGGGAGCGGCTGCGGGAGCGGGACGAGCTGCGGCTGCGCGACTTCCGCGCTTTGTGCGCCGAGTATTTGTAGTCTTTGGATTTCTTGTAGCTCCGAACTTTGGAGCCCTTGTAGCCCGAGCTGTGGTTGAACTGCCTCGGAGGGGAATCGCTGCGGCTCCGCGAGCGGCTGTGGGATTTGGAGCCGCTGGACGTGGAGTAACTCTCGCTTTTCCTAGAAAAAAAAGGAGAGCAAACACGATTTCCTTAAGATCTAAGAAGTTCATGCTGGGTTTTGCTGTTCAGTACCCCATGAAAACTCATCTTGTGTCCTGAACTCACATCTGGCTACTGTAAAAATACCGATTTTTAGGAATTCTTACCCCGTTCTCCAGCTTCAGTTCCAGTAACACTGCAGAGCACCCACGCGTGGGGTTACTCTGGAGTTTAAGGAGCAGCACGCACTGCTGGGTCACCTCAGCCTCTTGGTGCTGAGCTACCAAAGCTGGCACTGGGAAACGAGCCTGGAGGCTCAGGGAGCACACCCTACCTGTGCTTAGGGGATGCAGACCTCGATGGCGATCTTGAGTAGCTCTGATCTCTGCTTCCACTTCGACTTCTGCTCTCTCTTCCTTTCTGGACACTGCAAGAGACAATGAACACTCAGTTATTTTGTTTCAGGCACTCAGGGCAGAAAAATCAGTGGGTTCTTATGAAACCTTACCCATTTACTGGGCTGTTGGAGCTGGTTCTTTTGGCTCCCTCTGTTTTCCTTTTAGCATTCTTCATGGCCTGCACAGGTAGTGGTGAAGGTTTATTTCCTTTAACCTCTTTTGGAGACTCTGGAAGAAGAAGAAGGAGCCTTTGTTACCTCTTTGGAAAGTACCTGAAAGGACTGAAGCCTCCCCTCAGCCCATGTCTGCAACCATGAGAGCTGCAGAGCTGTGCTTTGCACACGTGTGTGCACACACACAGCCACCCACAAGCAGATCTGAACAAGTTCACAGAAGGCAGAAATTCATCTGAAACATTTCTGCCAAAGTACTGAAGTAACCCCGGGGAGGGAACAGCAAGAGAAGGCAGGAAACCACCCTCCTTTTCTTGCCAATTATTCAGCATTGTTTGAAAGGCAAACTGGGGAAGAAGATGGTGAATGTTGTCTTCTAGGTGAGACTGCACCAGACTGGAAACTTTCAACCAACAAATTCCCCACCCAACATCCCAAACGTTATCCCTGCCAGAGCACCTCTGCTTCAATATTGCTTTAGCACAACATGCCAGTGGCAAGTATTTGACTTTATTGCCAAATCCACATAAAAGCAAATCCCTGGACTATATGGGTTTAAACTAGTCTTAATTTCAGACTAATTTGATTTTAGCTCTTATCTGATTCAAGAAATCACAAAGTTACAATGCTATTCAAACCCTGCCAGCTGAGTAGTGCTAGAAGCCATCTTAAAAAAATCCCCAACAAACCCCAAACCACACTTGTAAATGCTTCCCAAAAAGGGTAAATATACATGAAAGATGAGAAGGAATTATTAAAAATGAGTTATCCACTATTTACCATTTTTTGGGATAGGGGAAAATCCCGATGTGTTATCCAAGCTCGGGACTCCCTCAGGTGCCAGACCTTTAGCTTGTGCTTTTGCCTCTTCAATAGCCAATTTCTTCTTTTCTATTTTACTTTCCAGATCAGATAAATCCACCTGTGAACACAGGAGCACTGCTTGTGAGAACTGAATTCCCCTGGTTACTCACTCCCAGGGAGGGGAACGAAAATCCAAGGAGTCCCAGACAGTGACTGCTCTTTGTTCCCTCCCAGGCTTGCAGCTGTGGTTTCAAACAGGGTCAAATTTTCCAACTCCTGCTCTGAGCTACAGCCTTTACTGAGAGCTCCCAACATGAAAAAGAACCAAACCTTTTTCCTCGTGTAGAGCTGCAAGATTTTTAAGCAGATTTCTTGAATTTCTTCCTCCGTTGCTCCAAACAGTAAAAACCAATGTGGGCGATTTGGAAGTGGGATCTGAAAGGGAGAGAGAGACAAAGCTCAGATTTCTCCTCCCGTTAACAAGGCCGGAAAAATCCCCAAATCCATGGAAGTGTGGCTCACCTCCAGTGTCCTGGCTGCCAGGTAAATGCAGGCACAGGCAATGCTTTCTGGCTGGAACCTCACAAAGACATCTGTTCTCAGGCTGTCGTTCATGTAGTTCCTGAAAAACAGGAGAGCACAAGGTTGCAAGGCACTGCAAAGCTCTCTGGGGTTCTTTTTTTTTGGGGTTTTTGACTTGGTTTTAACTTCTACAAGGGCTATTTCTTTCTGCATTCAGTTACTAGACTTCAACATTATAACTCCTGTAAATCTAAAGAGAAGCTGAACGGTTTGACTAAAACAAAAATAAAATAAATAACTAAAATAAATCCCTCAAGGGGAGGGATGTGTGACACAAAGTCTGACTGCTGAAAATTCAGTGGTGAGAAGAGAACCAATTTTAACTTCACTTTTCCTGCTGGATCTCTACTGGCCTGCTCTCATGCAATAAACAAGTTATTTTCATCAAGACAACATACAGTGTGCTCAGAAATACTCAGTTATAGAATTTTAGGTTCACATGTCCCCCTGCAATAGGGCAGAACCAGATGTCTGGCAAAAGCTGCAGCTCCTGTAGCAGTTCTCCCATGAAATGCAGTCCTCTTCAACTTCCAGTGGGATTTAAGGGTCCATTTCCATCCAGAACAGAATTCTTTTTGGTGCAAAAAGTCAGCCATAGGAGAAATCAGGGTGTGTGGGAACGTCAGTTCAGGAGAACAGTCAGTATTCAGGCAGATCTCCTCTTTGGCACATGAAATAAGGTTTCCAAATTGTCCCATTTCAGTAAGGTTGCTTAAAATGAATATTCACAGAATGAGAAAACTGTAAAATATTGCACATATTCCAGTCAGTACACTTAAGCATTATGCTGTTAAATCTTAAATACACAAAGTACATTCCTGTGAATCTCTCAGCTGATGTGCTTTAGGAGGGCTACACTTGGGAGCACATATGTCAATAAAATATCAGATGGAGGAAAACTAAAACCAGACACAATAAAAGTCCTTAAAATAATACTTTAAAGTAGTAATTACCCATGTGGGTACCCAGTATACAAGGATTCACTGACCCCCAAGATATCCAAACCAGAGACCACAGGCCAGGCACCTGCAAGCTGTTTACAAGGACAGAGAGGAGGAATTGCAATCCCAGGAGTCTCCAGCTCCCACCTGCCCCAGCTGTCCCCAATTCTTGTTCAGACAAACAGCAACTGCTGCCCCAGAGAAGCAACACTGACCATCAGCTCATCCTTCTGGGAGAAAGGAACTTCTAAACCTGCTGCTGTTGTCCCACTGCAAAGGGAGCACAGATCTTTTGGCCAAAGAAGTGACAAAGGAAAGGGTGACTTCAAACATCTGGAAGCTGCAAAGCTTTTTTTCTGATTTGCCCAAATTGAGAGCCATGCCAGCTTCCAAGTCTGGCATCTGCACACCTTCCCTGTGGGCTCAGTCAGACACAGGAGGAAGTGAATCCTTGTCACAATAGCTTAAGAAAAAGGTCATGTTGTAAAAAATGCACATTTCAAAAACCAATTATACTGGATACCCACCAGTTTTCGGGTACTGGAAGTGACAAACAGGAGCACACAGATGTGTTACTGTAACATCTGACCCCTTTCTCAGCTGGGGTAATCCCCTCCCTCTCCCCACCTCCCCCTCCTTCCAAAACCAGCAGATTCCTGGCAGTGAGCAGTCCAGAACTCCCATTCCACTGCTCCATGCAATGCTTCTGGGAAGTGTCTCTAAATATCACATTTTGTCTCCAAGCTTCACACGTGTACTAGTTTACAAATGGAAACTATTCTTTTGTTGTTGTTGTTAATTCATCCCTTTTAAAGATTTAAACCCCACCTTAATTTGCTTTATCATGTAAGAACACATCACGTTGTAACAGTTAAGAGAAACAGAACATTAAAAGAAATAAAAACCTTTCAGAACTTCAACCGGTCAGGTTATCAAATATACAAACAATCAAAAAATGCACAGTAAAAAACAAAAATATAAGCACAAGAAGCAGTTGGCCAGTTAACTCTACTATCATGTATATACCACCTGTCTAGAGCCAGCCTTCTCTTTGGAGAGCTTTGGGTTGACTGAAGACGGCAGCTATCCCTGCACCATGGGCAGCAGAGGAGAAGTCTTAGTCACTTACCCTCAGAGGCTACCCTTTGATCAAAAGAGTACAGAAAAGAAAAGTCAAAACTGGTTCTCTACACACAGCTCACAGTACCAGACAGTTCAGTCAGCAGAAATATGGTCTTTGGATTCACTAAAGGATTTTTTTGGTTTTTTTTTTTAGACCATTGGTATTGTTAAAAAGCATTATGGTTTATAAGAGTTACTTATTTGGTAAAGTTTAAGACGTGGAATTTTACAGAAGCTTCCCACCCCCGAGCAAATATTTATTTATGAAATGAGAGCAATAAGGCAAAGAACATTTCTTGGCAAATATGAATGCAGGCTAGCCATCTATCCAGTCTTAGAAGCTGACATCTTGCATTATCCACATAAATAAAAGAAATTTATCTGTGCTGAGGTTTTGATACACCTGTCATCAAGCTCAGGCCCTGGGAAAAGCCATTTCCCAGCACTGGGAACAGACCTGATCACACCTAAGTTTTCCCTGAAGAACAAGAACCCAAGGGAACAACTCTAACCCACCCAACCTTTTCCCTTCAGCTGGAAAGTGAGAGCAGAGAGGAGGGAAGTGAGAAGTCAGGGTGGAAAGCTACCTTACCATTAAAACAGTGCCTCTAACTTAAGAGGCCGATCAACATTTGGGAAGTAGTTTGGGGCACACCAAGGACAGTGCAGCTGTCTGGTGTGGCCCCAAGCACTGCTGGGCAATGCTGCCCAGTGCCTCAAGTGACATATTTCTGCTACTGCCCCTTCTGGTCTCTTAGAACAAAGAAAATCAACTTACCATGAGGTCTGGACCAGGTGTTGGTTACGTTCACATTCTAATACCTGAAGGTACATAACGATTATCTGGAAGATATGGGTTATTGAGTTATTAACAAGCATCTGGAGAGCCACCTGCTTATTTCAGAGGGACATCCATGAGGCATCTGTTATCCTCTTTCAAGGCCTCAAACACTCCACATGAAGTGTCTGCACCATCCCCAGTGTTTATCCACACAGCTTCTGCACCAGCTCGGGCCTCCCGAGCCCTTCCATCCTGCTACTCAGCCAGGCCTTGTCTTCACCTGGCTTTGACTGAGGGGTTTTGCTGATTGATTTTGTTCTCCTACACACCTCACAAATCCTTTTAGCTGCAGCCTGGGAGAAAAAGCTGCTCACTGCAGTCAGGGAAGCGTGGCAGTGCTCGCAGAGAACAGCCCTAACACTGTGCCATGGTTTGTTCAGTTCTAAGGGTTTTCCCTTCTGTTTGGAAGGAAAGCAGGGCTGCAGAGAGGAAGAATAATGGCAAAAATCACACTAATTAACAAAACTACAGCTGCCCTCTGGGCTGCAAAGCAAAAGGAAATTCCGAGTGTCAAGTAGGCTCAAAAAGAAGGCTTTGAACAGGAGTTTTTCCGAGGAGAAAAGAGCAAGACCCCAAATTGTGCTGGCATAGAAGCAGGAAGTCCTTTTACCCATTAAGGCACAATTTAAACATTTGAGGTAATTGTATCTTTCAAGTATCACCCTGCTCTAATACTTGCTACTTTTCTATCAGTCTCATTCTAGCCAAGCCCTCCACACCTGAGCGTGGTTTTAACACCCACGAAACACTAAACTGGCTCACACAGCTTTAATACCTCAGCACATTTCCACCAGGAGTGATCACGACAACCCCAGGCCTCCAAACTCCTTCCTGCTCAGGGATCTAAGTTAAGGTGATGTTTTCTACCACCAAAGCTACCTACTGATCCAATTTGCCTTCGAGGAATACTGAGCACCTGCATCCACCTCGCCGTCACTCAGCAGTGATACGAGACCAATTAGTAAGAGTCTCTTAAATGAGAAAGAAAACATCAGGATGGTAAGAAACTAATCTCACTGAGTTCACTAATCATCATGTACAGTCCACAGAGCTTCTGTGCAGTCAGGCAGCCTCCTCAAAGCATTACAGAACATGAGATACTGGTTATGAAGTGAATTTATACAGTACAAACCTTATGAGGGTGCTTCACGTGAACACAAAATCCCAACTCCTTCAACACTCTTCTTTCTGCCTTAATTATTTGATTCTTCAAGTTCACATATTCCTGATCCAATATTAGAGGCACAGGTTTTCTGCAAGACATGGAGATGATCATCTCAACCCCAAAGGGGACTCACACGCAGGCTGGGTCATGTAAAAACAAAAGACACCATTACTTATAACACCAAAAAAATATTTATTAAAATGGCTCAGCTCGCTCCATGAGATCCCTTGGAGATATTCCCTGAGTTATGAAACAGAGAATGATGCTGTGGTGAAGTTTAATAACTAAAACACAACACAGATAGCTCAGATTATCTGGAATTCTCAGCTTACTTTTTCTCCCTCAGGTGTCTGAGGCGATGGAACACATTGATCACGTCCCGAATGCGTCTGGGGGCTTCCTCAATTTTGGATGCCAGGTGGACACAGGCCATGGACACATGCTGAAAAATAAGTATAAAATGTAATATTTCATATGCTGTATCAGTTCCAGTTCAGGAACTGAGCTCCTCCAACAGCTTAAGGAAGGATAACAAGAAAAGAAAAAGTGGTAAAATAAGGAAATTTGAAATATATAACAAAAATCACTGTTAAATAGCTTTGTAAAATCACCTTTCTCTATAACTATAATCGCCAGGCTAGTTCCCAACACTGATCACATCTCAGATGACAACTTGCCAAGAGAGATCAGAAGATAAATATGGCTACAAATGTCATTTAATGCCTTCTTACCTCCATGGAATGCTTCACAAAAGACTTGGTATAAAAAAAACGCTGGAATAGCACCTGTCCTGTAGCCATAGCCACCTAAAAAAAAGAGATAACCACAACAGGCATGAACAAAACTACCAATTCCAAAAATTTTAATAGATTTAAGACCCAGAACATCAACTAAGCATGAGAGGAAGTTCAGTGGTATCTAAAAAAACCTAGAACTGCTACTCAAGTAACTAATTAACTTACCCAAAATGTGACCAACACTGTAAATATCACCTACAAGTCAAATACAGACATCAAATCCCAAATTTCTTTTATTAAAAAATGTGAAAATATGCTCCAAGTTGATTAGACTAATAATAAACAAAAGGGAAAAAACCCAAACCCAATAAAATTGAAAGTTATGAAAGTACGCCAGAAAAAAATTGACTTTTTGGGCGTGGAAAGAGAGGGGGAAGCTAATAACGTCATGATTTGCATACATTTGAATATGCTAAAACTCGGTCGGAGCCGGAAAGTTTTACGCTCGGGGAGCAACGAGGCTGTTCGGACTTAAGTTCTCCGGGAAACAAAACCTTCCCGAGGTCACCACGGCTCCAAAAGAGTCTTAAGAAATCCGTCTTTGCACAATCCCCGATCCTCACACGGGGGCGGCGCAGGAAGGCGCTGACATCACCCGCTTCCGGCACCCGGGCACGGCCGGGGAGGCCCGGAACGACCCCCGAGCACCGGGCGGCCCCGCGGCCTGCCCGACCGGTAACTGCGGGGCGGCCCCGGGGCCTCCCCGGCCGCTAACCGGGAGATCGAGGCCCGCACGAAGAAGGGCCCGGCCCAGCCCCGCTGAGTCCCGGCCCCCTCCCC